>JAIUZE010014254.1:0-57165 GCA_022085475.1 Heliosperma pusillum | reverse complement strand
GACTTTTGAGTCGAGTTTGACTTTTCTTGACTTTTGAGTCGTCTTTGACTTTTCTTGAATTTTAAGTCGTCTTTGACTTTTCTTGAATTTTAAGTCGTCTTTGACTTTTCGTGACTTTTGAGTCGTCTTTGACTTTTTTTTTACTTTTGAGCCGCCTTTGACTTTCGTTGACTTTTCCGACTCACCCTACATATACTCCCTCAAACCCTAAACCTAATTCATTTCCTCACAACCCAATCTTCTTCTTCCTCACCATAAACACCAAAAACCTTGCTTCCATTTCTTCCAAGCTTAGATTCATCATAACTCGTTCATTTCTCGCTCAAATTCCCGTAAGTTCGTCTTATTCTTCCCCTCTTAACTTCCTCTATTCGTATTAGTAATAAAATTACCGTCTTTCTCGCTTTTTAAATTATCCGTCTTTCTCTAGATGAATTATATTCATCTTTTATTATGTAATTGTATGTAGGTGGAGACTAGGAAGGTTTAGAAACCGTTTAAAGACGCTAAAAGGTAACGGTGAAGGGTTACTCGATATCATTTACGTGTTTTATGTGTTTTCCATGTTAGAAACCGTATTTAGATTATGGTTAGTATGCTTAGGACTTGTGTTGTTGTTGTTGGATGTTGTTAGTTGTTAATTGATATGAGAATTGATGATTTGTGTTGATAAATGAGGATTTTGTTGTTGATAACATGTTGGAAATTGATCGTCCTTGAATCCCGTGAAGGACGCAGGCTGCGTTGGGGGACGCAGGCTGCGTCGTAGGACGCAGGCTGCGTCGGGGTGACGCAGGCTGCGTCGGGGTGACGCAGGCCGCGTCATCCTCTGCCGACTGAACTTTTCCTGCACTGACCCCTTTTCGTAAAATGATCATATCTCCTTCGTTACTTGCTTGTTTTGGGCGTGTGACATCTCGTTGGAACCGTAAGAGGATAAGCTATCACTTCCACTTTGAAATTTCTGCATTCCCATATCTAGAACTCTAGTTATGACCGTTTGAAGTGGACCCTTGTTTTCGTTGGTTTCCAAACAACGTTGTTTTGGAGAGGTATCTATGTTTTTTTATTCATTATGCTTCATAAACTTGTTCTAATGCTTATGTATCATGTATTGACTCATGTTTATCATATTTAAACTTGTATGATTCCCTTTTCTCATGTTTTGTGACGGTTTTTGGTATGTTCCCACTTTGAGTCGGTTTTTACAAATGATACGGTTTGAGCATTATTTTGTCTTGTGCTTTGTACTCTCATTCCCTTGGCTACCTTCCCGTTCGTAAGGCTGGAATGTCGGAATGGAGAGGTATCCTACTGCTTAAATGCATGTGTTAGTGGGCATACGACGACGTTGTTGGGAGTTGAACGCATTGCGTTGATCGACCCGGCCGTCGAATGTTGTGTACTTGCGAGGTGGTGTTATTTGCATGTAGCGTACCGCTTGTTATGAGGCTTGAGCTCTTTTCCGCCTCTTTCGTGAATTGATCTACCGAATTTGGGGTACTCGGCGTTTATTTTTGTAAGACCGAGTTTTGGATGCGAAATGTCATCGCGTGTCGAATCGGAACATGATTTATTCCGAGAGTCTGGCCAGGTTTAGACTAGGACCGTATTATTATCGTCATCCTACCAGGAGGAAATTAGTCTACCTATACGAAATGTCATCGTATATGGGTTGAGGGAAATGTCATCCGTGAACGCCTTTTAATCATACTTGCCATGTACACGATGCTAGTGCGTTTCATTTACCGTGAGAAATGTCGTCTTGAGTCGTTGTTCGTTGAATGCGTGATTTCATGATATTATTCATGGTCATTGCATGATTGGACACCGTCAATGTCTTGGTTCGTGAATGGATGATAATATGTTGGATTTATTGTGATCATCGCATGACTTGGCTTGGTTTGTCTGTCGAGTCTCAATCTTATCAATCTTATACCGCTAACGGTGAGATGCAAGCCCTAGTGAGCGTATTCGGTTGCCTAAGAGTGTCTTTCCCGAGTCTTTGAATAACATGATGCGGTTCGAGTTTTTGATTCCTATGCTCTTACATTATTAAAGCGAATTGCCTATCTATTCTTATTGTAACTCACATGTATATCTATATATGCATGATTTTACTTTTTATTTCCTTATATGTACGTTTAATGTGATATGGCTGGGAGAACCCGGAGTTACTCCCCACTGATTGTGGCGTTCATGTTTTTCATGAATGAACAGGTTGCTTGCATGGATGGCTTTTTGCTTATGCTATTTGGGGTTCGGGTGTGAGCTAGCGGGCGTTGTCCCTGGATGAAACACCTCTAGACGTTGTTAGCTAGTTGCTAATTACTTTGTCTTTTGTTAACACTTTGAGAGACTACTTCTCTTGTGGTATTTTTATTTAGTTTGTAATATTTTGACACTCCTCGTATTTTTCTATCTTGCATGTATAAAGGTTTTTAAAATACCGTATTTTCCGCTATATAATTCACATGCTTGTATGTTTTATATTTCCGCATTCGCGAGGGTTGTCACACTCTCATTCATCTCCATATTCATCATCAAGACACACACAAAATTAAAAGTAATTTTGGGTATTCGTTCTAGCACGACGAAGGCATTTCTTGAACCATCTTGGGTATAACGATTAGGAGAATACCTACTTTGGTATTTGTTCTTAGGCCTTTTACTAGGACCGAAGGTTATTTCTTAATCTCTTGTTTATATTATGCAATTTCATTTATGACTAGAAATTCATATAGTTATAATTTCATTATAATCCGAAAAATTTAAAGGAAAGTATACCGATATTTCCTACAAGTGGTATCAGAGCATTTGGCTATGAAATTATTTTATATGTTTTCATATTTGATGAAATATAAGATTAGAAATTTTTGTTTTGTTTTTTTTGTTTTGTTTTTGTTTCGGCTGAAAGAAGAAAAAAAAAATTAGGGTTTGTTTTTTTGGTACTGCTCACGGCCAGGAAAAAAAATTGGTACTGTTCACGGCACTGTTTAGCCGTGAGGAAAAAAAAAATTTTGCCTTGTTTTTCCTTTTTTGATTCATATATGTTGTTGTTTTAATATGTTAAGATAATAATATAATGAATTTGTTGATATTTTGATTTAATGAGGATTAAATTGAAATGTAAAAGGAATTTGTTTTGGATGTTAAAGAACATTCATTGTGCTAATTTTTCGATATGAATATACAAAACAATTATGGTTAGTTGGGTATTTTGATAATCGATTAATCATGATTTAGATATTCATTTTAAAAGGTTAATTTGAATCATCTAGTTTGTATCAATGTTTAATAATGATTAGATGTTGAATGTTTGTACCGATCTAGTTTTATTAGCATGATCAAATTAATAAGATTAATTTGTATGTTTTTGTTTTGTTTTTATTAAAACCGAGAAAAAAAAAAAAAAAAAAAATTGTACCTGCTACTGTTCACGGGTACTGTTCATCCGTGAATAGTGGAAAAAAAATTTAATTTTTATTTTGTTTTGATTATTGCATTATAAAGATAATGTATGTTGTTTTGTTGTTGTGAAAAAGTTCACAATGATAGATACCCTATTATTTTAAAAAAGTTTAAAATAATGTTGAATTTAATTTATGTTATACCCGATAATATGAATTAAATTGGATTATGGTTGATTAAAATTGTTGTGTACAATTAAGGAATTGTCACATGATTTTGATCATTTTATAGGTGGTTTGGATAAATTAATCATCTTAATTAATGAATTATGTCTTGAATGTTTAATTTATTTTGTTGATGCATTTTATTTGTTGAATGAATGAATGAATGGATGAATGGATTATTTTGGTATTTTTACAAGAGGTTGTAATTTGTATTGCTTAGTGTGGCCTTAGTAGATTGTGTTATCGTAATGATGGTAACATGGTCTTTGATGTATTTTGAGATCTCGAATCTCCCCTTTGTAATCTTTAATTATAATTTTTGAATTAGAATGTAAATAGGTTTATATTTTGTAATTTTTAAAAATTGTATTTTTTGAGAAGACCAAAGATGGAGATCGGATAGCTCACTCCCGCTACATGGACCAAGATGGAACATCAAGTCAAGCTTCTAGGGTCCATAAGGATGGATTCCAAAGTGTAATTTTTGTTCTATTTTGATAGGATAGGCCACACTAGGACTTTGTACTTTGTTTTTCCATTTTTCCGTTCTTATTGTTTTCTTTTGCATGATAGTTATTGCATCATATTCCGCCTAAACCAAACCACCTACTACTACTTAATTGCATGAAAATTGACTCATATAGATTGTATGTTAATTATGATGGACATCCAGATGTCACTCAAAATTCTAAAAGCTATCATCTTAAATTATTCATTCTCAAATTGCTAGATCATTCGTTCACTTAAATGAATAAAATTAAAGCTGATGGACCTTCCTCTAAAACCCAAAATTGAGATTAGTCTTTATAGGGAAAACTGCTATGACTCCTTCTTCGTCGGTAGGCATATAGGACCTTACTCTCCATATGATCCCTTCTACGTTGGGTAAGTAGTATGTGTTGACCTATTTTACCTCAACATTATAGTCCGAGTAATATCTCGTGATTATGATGGACTAAAGATAGAATTTACAGAAATTTATCGACCAGGAATTCTAAAAGTAGAATTCGCCAAGAAGTTGGCTTATCAATTTACATAAATTGAGTCTTGGGATCATTTATATAATACTTGAGGGAGGTCAATTGTATAAATGCAAGAGTCTTCGCATTAATCGGTTTTGCATTAGACTTAATTAAAACGATGAAAATGCTTATTATGTTTTATCTCCTTTCTCGCAGTGTAGCATTCATTTATATCGATAAAACTGTTATAACAAATGGTTGGACATGCTGACGCCCCTATGCCAAGTGCCACGCTCGCACGCGAATCCTGGCTTAAGATGTTCATGGACAATATGAATCAGTACACGCGACTGAAGAATAACGGGTCCAACTTTGCGGACTGGGAGGCTTCATTATGGAATGCTGCCATAGCTGACGGTAAGCTCAAGTACTTGACTGAGCCACTACCACTTAACCCAGGCCCCAATGCAGGAGCCAATGAATCACTTGCTTATAGTGATTTCGTAATGGAGGCGGGTGCGATAAAGAACGTACTCATCTTTTCAATGGAATCCAATTTGCAAAGACGATTCATTGCCCAAGGTGCAAACAAGATTTTCACCACGCTCACTAACGAGTTCTCAAAAGCACCGCAGATCGTTATGTATGAGCTTCCCACTCGCTTCTTTGAAGCAAAACTCCAGAATGGCCAACCGGTTAGCCCACACATTCTCGATATGATCGAGAATCTCAAAAAACTGGAGGCACTTGATTGCAAAATCAAAGAGAGCGTGGTCATTGACCGCATGCTTCATTCACTTCATGATGGTTTTGCCCAATTCAGGGCAAATTACTATATGAATGATTTGAAGAGAAATCCTCATCAGCTACACTCACTTCTCATACAGACGGAGAAGGATCTGAAATTGAGTGGGAGCCTGAAGCAGGACGTTCTCATGATTGCAAACAAGGGTAAGGGTAAGGGCAAGGCTCAGGCCGACCTAGATGTAGGGAAGCCGAAGTTCAAGAAGCCAGGAAAGGGCAAGAGTGGGCCTGGTGAGACTAGCAGTAGCTCACAAGGCAAGACAAAGAGCAAAGAAAACATGGAGTGCCAACATTGCCACAAGACTGGGCATTGGAGGCGGAACTGTCCCGTGTATGCTGAAGACGTAAAAGCAGGCCGCGTCACTCCTGTTGGTATGTCTTCTTTTATTCATATGATTGAGATTAACCATGCAAGGTTCGGAACTTGGGTACTTGATACTGGTTGTGGTTCTCATCTGTGTAATCATTTGCAGGGCCTAAGAAACATCAAAACTCTCGAAAAGGGTGATGTGGACCTGCGAGTGAGGAATGGAGCAAGAGTAGCTGCCGTTTTAGTGGGAACATATGTAATCCAACTCCCAAGTGGATTTGAGTTATTTTTAAATAACTGTTACTATGTACCCAGTTTATCTAAAAACATTATTTCAGTTTCCGTTCTCGATAAAAACGGTTTTTCATTTGTAATAAAGGATAATAGCTGTATTTTCTCCTTTAACGAAATGATTTATGGTAAAGCAGTTTCCATGAATGAGATTTATGTTTTAGATCAAACCACAGATATATTGCATGTGAGTAGTAAGAAAGCAAAGGTTGGTGACAAAGATCAAACCTATTTATGGCATTGCCGTATGGGACACATAAATGAAAAACTCGTGAAGAAGCTCATTGATAATGGGACTATCTCCCCATTTGACTATGAATCTTTTGGCACGTGTGAATCATGTCTCATAGGCAAAATGACTCGAATTTCCTTCAAAGGTGTTGGAATGCGCGCTGCTGACCTATTAGGACTCATACATACTGATGTGTGTGGACCTATGTCAATCAACGCTAGAGATGGCTATAGATATTTTATCACTTTAACGGACGATTTGAGTAGATATGGATATGTCTACTTAATGAAGCACAAAAGTGAGTCCTTTGATAAGTTCAAGGAATACCAGAATAAGGTTGAAAACCAGCTGGGTAGAAAGATTAAAGCACTACGTTCAGATCGTGGTGGCGAATATCTTTAGAATGAGTTTGATCAACACCTTAAAAACTGTGGTGTAGTACTACAGTTAACTCCACCTGGAACACCTCAATTAAATGGTGTGTCCGAACGGAGAAATCGAACATTACTTGATATGGTTCGATCCATGATGAGTCACACGGTTGTGCCTGATTCATTGTTGGGCTATGCTCTTTTGTCAGCTGCTCTTATACTTAACCGAAGTCCTTCTAAAGTTGTTGACAAGACTCCATTTGAAATGTGGAAGGGAACAGTCCCTACCTTGTCCTTTATTCGGGTTTGGGGCTGCGAGGCTTATGTCAAGTGGAGACACGAGGATAAGCTCGGCCCGCGATCGGTCAAGACATACTTTATTGGTTATCCAAAAGGAATGTTTGGTCATTAATTTTATTCGCCTACCGAACAACGTGTTTTTGTTGCGGCTAGTGCGAAGTTTCTCGAGAAAGAATTTCTCGAGAACAAGACGAGTGATAGAACCTTCGATCTGTCGGAGATTCAAGAACCAACAACCGAGCAACCGATGGAGGAAGATGTTCCTTCATCTTTTGCTGCGGTTAATATTCCTGAGGAACCTAGAAGGTCGGGTAGAGTCTCCATACCTCCAGACAGATACATTGGTATGGTCGAGGAGAACGATAGAGACGATGTTTTGCTCCTAGAGAGTAACGAACCCGCTACCTATAAGACCATGTTTATCAAAAGTCTATTTCACCATGGTCTAGCTTCTATATATTAATTTTTTATCTTTCACCTACTTTATTAAACCCACCCTAACTTCTCTACTTTTATCAACAACTATCTTTCACCCAATTTAACTCTACATCTCTCTTCTACTTTATTGGTTTTCACACCCAAATTAAATAACTATTATATTTAACAATCAATTTATATTTTACGTATTCGGATATATTTACGTCGATAAAATTTTGTAATATTTTTGAATTTTCTTTTTTTTCTCTTTTTAAAAATCGTAATTTAAAAAATAACTTATAAGACAGGAAAAAGTAAAACTGGACTTAATTAATTTGATTACATAAAACACACTTAAAACACGAAATTACATTTAAAAGAGATATTAAAAAAACGATACAAATATATATAATTAACTAGTTACGGTTACCAAATTTATGCCAAATATGCTCAATTAGATCATTTTTTAGACTATTGTGAGTCTCTCTATCACGGAGTTGTGCTCGTCTTTGCATATAGGTAGTTAAGCTTGAAGGTCGGGTAAAGGGCTGAGAAGGCGCGACCGTCGCTCTAGTGGTTCTATTTGATGGCGTTGGATGATCTTCTTCAAACTCGGTGGTATCATAATAATTTTGATAAGTGTCTCGTTCATCCTCCACTATCATATTATGCATGATGATACAAGCCATCAAAATTCTTCCCATCAAACTTGAATCCCAAACACGACATGGTTATTTTATATATGCAAATCGAGCTTGTAAGACGCCAAATGCCCGCTCTACGTCTTTTCTAACGGCCTCTTGACATTGAGCAAATAACTTCTGTTTTTGAAGTTGCGGAGCATTGATTGATTTAATAAATGTAGCCCATTGAGGATATATACCATCAGTAAGGTAGTATCCCATATTATATTCATTACCATTCACAGTGAAATTAACTTGCGGCGCTCGACCTTCTAGAATATCATTAAAAACTGGGGACCGTTGAAGCACATTAATATCATTAGACGAACCTGGAGTTCCAAAAAAAGCATGCCATATCCATAAATCATGTGACACAACAGCTTCCAAAATTATTGTCGTCTTCGTATTTCTTCCAGCAAACTGTCCCGCCCAAGCGATTGGACAGTTCTTCCACTCCCAATGCATACAATCAATGCTACCCATCATGCCTGGAAAGCCACGTTGCTCCCCCACGTAAAGTAATCTTGCCATGTAGTGTTCATTGGGTCTTCGCAGGTAGTCGTTACCAAAAACATTTATCACTCCATCAACAAATTCTGCTAAAGATTCTCGTATAGAGGCACCACTCATTCGTAGGTATTCGTCAATTGAGTCAGCCGATGACCCGTAAGCTAAAACTCTCATTGCAGCAGTGCACCTTTGCAATGTGGTATGACTGCCTCTACCACTAACATTATTGCCTTCTTGAAAGAACGGGACGCTCTCAGTAAGAGAGTCAACCAGACGAAGAAACAATTCTTTCCGCATGCGAAACCTACGGCGAAATATATGAGCAGGATACACAGGGTTATAAGCAAAATAGTCATTGAATAGACGTGCATGACCCTCTTCACGGTTTCTTTCAATATATCGCCTAGGAGCTCTAGGAGTTGGATTTGAAGATGTTGAGGATTGAATTAGTTGAGAAATGAGAACATTTTGTAATAAGTGATCTTGCTCCATATTTTGTTCATGCCATTGAGTAAAATCATTTAATCTTTGGCTAAGTGGGATTAAAATTGAATTATCTGAGCTAGAGCTTGAATCATTTGAATAATTTGAGTCATTTGAATCATTTGAATCATTTGAACTTTCGTTTGAAGACATAATTGAAGGTGATATGATGTAGAGAATAGTAAGTGAGTGTGTAGTTATTGAGGAATTTATGAATACTTATTTATAGAGTAGTTATGTGGATGCAATTGCATCAGATATTTGATATAGACAAGTCAATGTATGTTTTCATGTGAAAAGATTGAATTGACAATACAATGCATTATTGATACAAAAATTAAATGTTGTGCAGAGTGATGTGAAAATACATGACATTATTGATAAAAATATTAATGTTTGGCAGGGTGATGTGAAAATACAATACAAATTGATAAGGACAATTGAATGGTTAGATAGATGTGAAGAAATGTTGTTGAATGACAATACAGTGCATTATTGATACAAACGAACACATTAAAATTTAAAATATTAGTTAAAAACAAATACATTAAAACTTAAAAATTAAGATGACCCATAGAGAGAGAAGTTAATACTTAATACATTAATTAAGATTTAAAAACTAATACATTAGAGCTTTGTGAGATTTTGCTTCAACTTTGTGAGACTTAAAAACTAATACTTAAAATTTAAATAAAGCTTTTATGAGATTTTGCTTCAACTCTTCCTCGTCCGGGCGCAAGTCATTTCTTGCTAGTAACGTATTCAACAACATCTTGTCAGACCTCTTGTTCCGACCTTCCTCTTTTTTCATCACAATCTCATGTCGAACTTTCTCCATTTCTAGCTCTATCTCAATTTTCTTCTCCAAAACATTTATACCTTTGTCCCTTGAAATTTGCATTTCATCAAGTTTTGAGCTAAAATCTTCATTTAACAAAGAATTGGATGCAACCGCTTTACCTTTACGTTTCTTTTTTGCTGCATCCCTACCCTCGGGACGACGTTCGACAGATTCACTGTTATTAACACTAGGAGGAGTTTCTGATTCATTCATCCTAGACCTTTTCGAACTCCCGCCGCTAACTGGAGTTGTTAATTCCTCATTAGATTCAATATTTACTAGCTCCTCATTAATGTTTTCGATACTCCATTTTCGATGTTTACACATAACATTTTTAAAAACCTTCAAGTCATTGTACCTTGCACCTCCATTGTCGGTTTCAAATAGCTTTTGAGCATCGGCCTCCATATCTTCGTCGTTTGTTCCACTTCTTCTTGGCCGACTAAGCACTGCCTTATAACAAGAAATCCACTTGTTCGCCATTTCGTTCAATTTTTTGAAATGACACTTCAAAGCTTCTTCAGTTCTATCACCAATTTCATTGGGATTTTCTAAACGAGCTTGATTATAAATATCTACCACCTTTGCCCATCTCGTCATAGTATTTTGGCTTTTTCCAAGAATTGCATTGTTGCTACTAAAACACCAAGCCGACATTAAAGCTTCATCTTCTCTCTCACGCCAAGTTTTATTTTCACCAAGCTTTTTTGCCGTCTTTTGATTTTTTGGAGCTTGAGAAGGAGATGGTTGAGTTTGATCTACACTTATTTGAGTTAGGTTTGGAGACCATGTATTTAGGTCTATACTATTATCAACATTATTCAATATTTGTGAATTTTGATAATATTGTGAAGTTGGAATATTAGGAATATTTGAAATATATTGAGTGTTTGGATAACTTCGGGAATTTTGAGGATTTGAAAAACTTATATAATTTGAAAAATTTTGTTGGTTTTGGGATGTAGAAGAATTTTGATAATTTTGTGGGTTTAAATTATATAAAGGATCAAGATTATCTTGAGAATTAAGTAAATTTATGAAATTTTATCCATATATTTTTTTAAAGATTAAGATATTTAAAGAATATTTATGTGCAATTTTGTTTCTTAGAACTTTTATATTTTTTTAGCTATATAAAGAGATTAATTAGAGAGAAATGGAGAGATTTAAAGTTGGTGAAAATATACCAAAATTGGTCTCTATTTATAGATCTCAAAATAATATGACCGTTGGAATTTTTTTTTTTTTAAATTGTAATTTTTGTTTTATAGCTGTTACAAAAATGTAACGGTAAAAAAAAATAACAACTAGTAAGAGGGTGACAAGTGGCGTGAGGAAAGAGAGAAATAAAGGCACACTACAAGTCTACCACACTTCCACACGCATGGTTTTTTTTTTCTATAATAAATAACCAACTACTAATAAGTTGTTGACAAATGTCTTATTTTGACAAGGGTGAAGAGTTTTCCACCTAGGTTCTCTGCACACCCAAGTGTAGAGAAAGTCCAACCAAGTTCTATTTTTTTAATATTTGTTTATATCTCACCCATTCTTTCACTCATTCTCAAACTCATTGATAAAGATGGTCTAAAGGAGCCATGACCTGTTCCGACTCAAAGCTATGGCTTGAGGTCATGCAATCCGAGATGGACTCTATGTATGAGAATGACGTATGGGATCTGGTTGATTTGCCTGATAAGGTTCGGCCTCTTCAGTGCAAATGGCTTTACAAGATAAAGTATTCCGTAGGGGGACAACCAGACACGTATAAGGCACGACTAGTGGCAAAAGGTTTCACTCAAGTGCACGAATTGCATTATGATGAAATTTTTGCACCCGTAGTCATGCTGCGTTCCATTCGGATAATCTTAGCGATTGCCGCTTTTCATGACTATGAAATTTGGCAGATGGACGTGAAAACCGCCTTCTTAAACGGTTATTTGGAGGAGGAGTTGTACATGGTACAACCCGAAGGTTTCATTGACCCTCAGAATCCTAAGAAAGTGTGCAAGCTTAAGCGTTCCATTTATGGACTTAAGCAAGCTTCTCGGAGTTGGAGTCATCGTTTCGACCAACTCATAAAAGAGAATGGTTTCACTCGATCGGTTGAGGAACCATGCTTATATGTCAAGTCGAGTGGGAGTAAAATCGTTTTCTTGATATTGTATATCGATGACATACTCTTGATAGGGAATGATATTCCTCTTTTATCTTCGGTTAAGGTATGGTTAAAGAACCATTTTCAGATGAAAGATCTGGGCGAGGCACAGCGCATATTGGGAATCCGTATCTACAGAGATAGATCACGACGGATGTTATCACTCAGTCACGAGTCTTATATAGATAAGATTCTTGAAAGGTTTAGTATGACCAACTCTAAGAAGGAGTATCTTCCAATTACGTCTGGGATGCATTTGAGTAAAGCTCAGGCACCCAAGACATCTGAAGAGGTCGAGCGCATGAGTCGAATTCCTTATGCGTCAGCTATAGGATCGATCATGTATGCCATGATATGCACACGTCCAGACGTGGCATATGCTTTGAGTATGACCAGTCGGTACCAAGGCAATCCAGGTGAAACACACTGGATGGCTGTTAAAAATATCCTTAAGTACCTACGGAGGACTAAGGATGGGGTATTGACTTATGGAGGAGAGACTGAGCTTTGCGCAACCGGTTACGCAGATGCTAGCTTCCAAACGGATCGGGATGACTCGAAATCTCAGCCTGGATTCGTATTTACTCTTAATGGCGCTGCGGTCAGCTGGAAAAGCTCCAAGCAGAGTGTTATAGCAGATTCTACGACTGAGTCCGAGTACTATGTCGCTTCAGAGGCTGCAAAGGAAGCTATATGGATGCGTCAATTCTTACAAGGACTTGCCATAGTTCCTAGTTCGAATAACCCAATCACCATCTATTGTGATAATAGAGGTGCCATCTTCCAGGCTAAGGAGCCTAAGTCAAGCAACAAATCTAGACATGTACTTCGGAAGGCTCACATGATCAGGGATTACGTGGAGCAAAAGGAGATAGTGATAGACAAGATTGTTACGGACGATAACATAGCAGATCCTCTCGCTAAACCGTTAAGACATGATAAGCATGTAGGGCACGTTACTTCCATGGGAATTAAACGTGTTCCTGAGTTGTATTAGCTGTTTGTATGATTTAGATACATCTTTTTCATATACTAATAATAACTTCATCGTATTGTTTTCATATTTTGTTTTTCATGTGGATTGTATGGACAACATTGAACACCATAAAGTGAACTGAATAACATTATATGTGTTTTGGTCCGTAATCGCCTACATGAGCTGATAACTCTGGCTATTATATTGTTGAGTCGATTGATGGTGGGTTCAATGAGCCATAAGTCAAACTGTTGACTGATCGATCACAAATACGAGTTATAAGGATACCTCGTAGGACATTGTAATTCGTGACGACGTTATGGAGTCCTAAATGTTTAACAACATTCGGTGCCAGGTCGTGGATTGGACGTCCATAGTGTTCCTAGAGTCGATTCTTTTGACTATCGACTGTCTTTTGAGATTTAGGCAGTTTTTGGGTGACTTTGGTTTCATTCTCACGGTCGACCGTAACAGGAGGCCAAGCAGATTTTTCCTGGGTCATTTCATACTGTGCTTACATCTGCAGGATTCGAGTTGAGGAAAATATCCAACCCTTTATTAGGTTTTGTTATTTCTCAGGGCCACTCGAGGAGTAGTAACTGAAATGCATGGCCATGCTCGAATAATGATTCGTTTATCAGTTGAGTTACTTAGTCGGGAAAACCACTCTTGATACTGATCACTTGTAAAATACGACCTTTGTGAATGCGGACTTTGCAATATTTTTTACATTGAGTGGGAGAAATTTAAGGATATGAGAATCGGTTATCGCACATACACTTGTAAGGACAAGTGGGAAATTGTTGGAGCTAGTGTCCTCCACAATTAGTGTGATAACAGCTAAGGTTCACAGGGTATACTTTGTATTATAATTAGTTGATTAACGTTTATCGATAACGGTTGGCTTGCTAGATAAGTTTGACGTTATTGTCATACAGATGGCGGTGATCAACTGATCCCTAAAAGTCACACCTAAAGGATGTGTTTGAGAGATGTGATTATTTGAGAAAATAATCATATTGATGCTTTATTAAATGACTAAAAGGTTAGTCGATGTATTTGACTAAAAGGTTAGTCAAATGTGATGATGATACGATTATTTAATAACGATTAAATAATGTTAGCTGGTAATTGAATATAAAATGTTATATTTAATCAATGTATATAATGTTGGTCTAAACTAAATATAAACTGTTATATTTAAGTTGGCGGATATGTATTACACGATATTATTATAGTGTATTGGTCCGGCATTACTCGGTTTATGTGACGGTCCATTACTAGTAATAATTAGAATACATATTGCATTATGTACATATTAAAATGAGATTCTAACTACCTAATATAGGTTGAGATAAATAAGGAAACTAGGGTTTTTATTTTTCTAGGCTTTCCTATTGAATCTCACGGCTCTAGGGAGATTAAAAGGAAAAAAAAAAAACCCTAATGACTTGAAAATCTCACGGCACACACAAAGAAAAGAGAAGAAAAATTCAGATTTTGAACTCTCTCATTCATCTCCATATTCATCATCAAGACACACACAAAATTAAAAGTAATTTTGGGTATTCGTTCTAGCACGACGAAGGCATTTCTTGAACCATCTTGGGTATAACGATTAGGAGAATACCTACTTTGGTATTTGTTCTTAGGCCTTTTACTAGGACCGAAGGTTATTTCTTAATCTCTTGTTTATATTATGCAATTTCATTTATGACTAGAAATTCATATAGTTATAATTTCATTATAATCCGAAAAATTTAAAGGGAAGTATACCGATATTTCCTACAATTTTATACTTAATTTACATATTAGTGAGATCCCTTCCATCAATCATACATAAACTAGCGAGAATCGTAGGATCGTACGATCCCACGATCCGATCCCACGATCCGATCTCACGGAACTCTAACGATTCAAAGTAAAATCCCGATCCTGACAACATTAGAGGTGATAGCTTCTCCTCATACGATTCTAACGGTAGGTCACAAGACAAAAACAAGCAAGTAACGAAGTAGATGTGATCATTTTACGAAAATTGGTCAGTGCAGGATAACTGCAGTCGTCACGCCCGTGACAGGCGTGTCACGACCGTTCATGGCACGGCCGTTAAAGGTCTGTCACGCAAGGGTATTGGTTATGCCTCTTATTTAACGCCCGTGACTTGGGTCGAGACAGCTCTTCTTTGTTCTAAACTGAACCATGGCTTCCCCAAAATAGATCCACACACAAGTTTAACAACTATGAATGATTGAAACCAACATATATGTAACCTTACATAAGATTAACTTAAAATAAGCATATGAGAAGGATTAAACATATAAATGAGTAATAAACACTTATTCATGTGAAATCAATACAAATAATTCATCTTTCACTAGTAAATATAACAATTAACACATAAAATACATATTGTATCGAGTAACCCATCACCGTTACCTCGATTAGCACTTCAAATCTTCGATTCTCAAGCTAACCATCAACCCGTATGAGCTCCTTGACCCAAAACCTTCAAAGTCCACCTTTTTCCGATAAATAAGGCGACAAGAAACCAAAACCGAAATTTGGGAAGAGAAGGTCTTAAAACAACGTTAAAAGTTTCGATATTTTATTAGCTAGAAAGAAAGAGGGTGGTGAGGGGATTCCGAAACATTAAACGGAGTTGAATTTGGTTAAGAAACGAAGAAGTTATGTTCGTCTTAAGTTTAGATTTAGAAAATTAGGTTTTATAAAATGTTGGAGGAAATGGATATTTTATGCTATGAAAATGAAGAGGAGGGTGAGAGGAGAAGATTGATATAAAAATCGTCAAGTTTCGTTGAGAGACGGAGAAATGACATCCGTCTTAAGTTTAGGAAGTTATGGAGTTTTAATGGTGGTTTTGGGTGTCCGAGGAAGAAGATGAAGATATTATGTTGCTGAAATTTTGAGAGGAAGGAGGATGGATAAGTGAGTTTATTTTGAGAAGGTGAGTAATAGAATGCCCAAATTTCATATCGGGTCAACTCACTTGGATTTTCGCGTGGAATCCGATTATGAACTCATAACGGACTGAAATGCGACGGTTTTTATCCAACTAAACTAAATTCTATTTAACATTAATTTAAAGCCACGAAATCATAAATTATCGGCTTAAAATATTTTAACCAATAAAAGTAAAAGACGTATTTATAAAATTTACGACTTTAGTAAATTACTCGTTATTATAAAATCTGGGGTGTTACAGAGGATGAGAGGAGAAGATTGATATAAAAATCGTCAAGTTTCGTTGAGAGACGAAAAAATGGCATATGTCTTAAGTTTATGAAGTTATGAAGCTTTAATGGAGTTTTTGGCTAAGTGGAAGGGATGAAATTTGCTGAAATTATGAGGAAGGGGGTGAAGTTTATGGTGGGATTGTTTTGAGAAGGTGAAATATAAAATGCACAAATCTCATGTTGGGTCGACCCTCTTGGATTTCCGAGTAGAGTCTCATTATTGGCTCATAACGGACTGAAATGCGACAGTTTCTACTCAACTAACCTAAATTCAATTTAACATTAATTTAAAGCTACGAAAACATAAATCATCGATTTAAAATATTTTAACCGATAAAAGTAAAAGAGAATTTTAAAAAATTAACGACTTTATTAAATACCCATAATTATAAAATCAGGGTTGTTACACTATCTACATCATCTGAAAGCGACAAGCGTTTTTTTAATAAATGGCAACAAACAACACGAGGGCAAAAATACGTTTTTTTAATAAATGTACAAAAAAAAAGCATATACGTTCTCCTTCCTTTTGCTCGTCGCCTGAACCTTCCTCTTCGCCTGAACATTCCTCTTCCTTGTCGCCTGACACTTCCTCGTCACCTGACACTTCCTCTTCGCCTGACGCCTCCTTTTCAGACACCTCCTCTTCAGGCTCCACAATCTTTCCCTTGCCCCTTCCTAAACTGAAGGTCACCTTCTTCTTCGCCTCAGCCTTCTTCTCTTCGGTCTTTGATTGTGACGCCTTGTCACTTCTCACAACTTTGACGAAAATAAGACACTATAAATGAATATAAATATTAAAAACCACCAAATAACAGGAAAAAATGGCGGAAAAAACAAAATTGAATCAAAAATTAAAATTATGATACCTTCTTGAACTGCATGTGTCTCTTTAGTTGTCTTCTTAAGTGGCACCTTATTTGCTGCAGTTTTAATCCTCACGTTACCAAATATGATGCGAATGTTTGGTGTTTTAGGATTGATTGTGACCAGTTTTAATACGGGATTTCGTAATTTTAAGAGAGATAAAGAGGAGACGGTTTAAATGTGAGAGAAAGGGGAGTGAATGTGGATGTGAGATTGTGTGTATGGTCAGAGGGAGAGTGAATGTGGAAGAGAGACGGTTGAGTGTAGTAATAACTGGCCTAGGGAAGACAAAACAATTAATAAAAAAATTAGACGGTCACTTAATGTCATTCCCATGTCTAATAAATTTTTCACACCACATTTGAATATGGTCGACCTACTTTCATCAAATATGGGACTATTCGACCCGTCGCAAGCTTGTGACGGCTACCATCCGTCACAAGCAAGACTAATTGATATACTTAGGGGTTGTTTGGTTACCCTTTAAATAACATAGGAACTATAATTCATGTGAATTGTAAAAATGGTGAGTTGTTTGGTTGACACAATTCACATGAATTGAGACTTCCCATGAATTCCAATTCCTCCAAAATGGAGGAAGTTGTTTACCTAGGCCCCCCTAGGTAAGTGAGAATTTCTATGGAATTAGAGTTCCTACCTGCAACCAAACAAGTTTTTCTAATTCACATGAAATGTAAAATCATGTGAAGTGAAAATGCCTATGGAAGTGCATTTCCTACATGCAAACAAACAACCCCTTATATACTCGTATAGATATAGATAGATAAATACTGATTATTAGAAAAAAAAAACTCCAATGCGACTTACACGTGATCGTAGCCCATTAACGAGGTTATTGAATGAGGAATATATAAGGATTTGAGTTCGTCGTATAATGATACAGAACATGAAAAACGCAAGCTCGAACTAGCAGATCACGATATTGTCTACAACATTACATTACAGAATCAAGTAACCAATTTAGTTTCTAGGAAAAGCCAACCAGTTCTTCAAGAGCAGTCAATAACCTACCAGTTAACCAGTACTAGGTTATACTCCATTACTCCTGCAACTGCAGGCTGCACGGAAGTTCGTTTGAGAACCTAAGAAATCTCGTCTATCTCGGAGCCACTCATTTCCACTGAACATTCCGATGGAAATCCCATTCAGACGGATTAAGTGTGAGGGGTCCATGGGAATTGACGGGACCAAAAGGGGAAATCTCTGAAAATTCGGTTGCCATGGATTCCCAATGTAAACTCGGCTCCCAGTTTGCTTCTTTAAGTACCGTTAGTATCTCTTCTGTCACTATATTGCTTCCCTCATCAGATAAATGGATGCCATCCCTGAAAATCCAGGTTAAATTTAACATTTTAGATTGACTGCCCAGAAGTACCTTCTAACATATGAGTATGATTCTTTCATAATGAAAACTAAGCTGTCGTTTGATGTCGGCTCAAATTTCATTATGTATTTATGTGTAATCTGAAAATAACCTTTTCCAAAGTACGACCCCTTTGGCTACCAGCCTACCATTGAAGAGCCCCTTGAGGCAGTAATGTTATAGGAAATTAGCATCCACCAACGAATTTGCATATTATCTCACGCAATTTCATGACAACCTGAAATTTCTCTTAGAAATATCGGAAAAATAAATACTCCCTTCATCTAGTTTATTTGTTTAGCTTTGATTAAAATATCTCTTGCAAAGAATAAAATTAGTAAATAAATGATTGAGATGGAGGGAGTAAATAAATAAGGGTGTGTTATATACAAAACAAGCTTTGTACGCTTGAATTATATTGATTATACAAGCAAATAAAAGCCACCATTGGTGAAGTTCTAAGCTACTCAATAATCAGGCAAACTTACGTAAAACAAGTTGTCAACCAGTCGTCCTTCTTCTGGATCGCAGTCCAAAGATCAATAACTTTAAGATCCATTTCCCTGCATAGCTCAATAAGAGCTCTGGAGTATTTGCCACAGAGTTCATTGGTTCGAGCTAACTCCTTAAGGAACGTACAAGATATTGATCTGAATTAAGAAACATATTGCAAAATTAGCATTTTGATTTTCATGAAAACAACAATTTGAAAAGGGCTCAAAGGAGACAACCTTTTTGATTCTTCAATAAGGGCCTCATTTACGGGAGGAGCGCCAAGGAAAATGACCCGTGTAGTTTCTGAAAGACCCTAAATTTGGGAAGTTTGTGTTAAGATTTTACATTGAAATTAATTCTAGGGGTACAGGACCTAGCTTAGCAAGTCTTCTGCATTTAGTCATTTGATTATAGGCGTATCGGGTTGGACTCGCATGTGTTTACCCAAGTTCTGTCTGTTTAACGAGATTAAACCTCCTTTTATGTTCCCCAAACCCCAGGGATGATATAATATGCAGCAAACCGTTACCATTTGAAGAAAGCTTCACTAACTTCACAAAGGTTACTGAATATATGGTGAGGAAGACTACTCAAAGCATTTAATATAGAAATTGGTAGAAGATGAGCAAAAGAACCTTGAGATGAGTAGCAATCTTCCTCATGTTCTCCACATATTCGGAAAGAGGTACATGTGGGCTGAGGCCAGAAGGGTGAGGCCCTATCGAATCGTTCCCTCCAAAGTACACTATGACTAATGATGGCTGAACTCCAGCATCCTAAAATGAAGATAGAACCAACAGAACACTTTGAAATGGGGTTCTACGTTGTAAGGAAGTACACCATATACTGCACATCTCAAGTTCCGGATAAACAAAACACTTCGAAATGGAGTAATAATGCATCGTAAGTCCTTCAAATATAATGGACCCAGCCTTATTTAAGAACTACACAATCTCTATACACGTTCACAAAGTATAAACAATTTAACGGAATGCAGTAATACAGAAGACATACTAGGCAGAGCTTCTAGCAACATAGAAGCATTTTACCTTTTCCATTTCTAAAATGTCGGATGACGCTTAATCAGATGCCTTCTACAGTTCTACCTTACACGTCTACTCTCTAATTACACATTTACACCTTTATCCATCTTTGTCGACACCAGACTTGATATGGACTAGCCCGAACATCTTGAATGTAAAAAAGATGGTAAGAATCGTCAATAACTTCCCATAAAGTACATCGACTTAAACCAGAAGTTATCGTGTTCATTAATTTTGTCGCATGATAAAGACAATGTGCTTACATCAAAATATATTTGAGCCATATAAACGTACCATTGGCCCTGGAATAGGCGTCAGTCACCAGTCTCATTAAAACAGGAAGCTGAAGCCATTAAATTGGACTTCCATATATGAACAAGGTACATGGGAACAGGCAATAGCCAATAGGTCATCAAGGACCAACTTGACGACACCTGTATGCGGGCCGTGTTTTTCCCGACTCAACTTCCCCAAGTATCCTTAAGTACTACCTCTATCTGTAATGTTCAACTCGCAATCCAATCCAAAAGTGGTGACCAAACCCGACCCTAGGTAGGATAAGTTTGTTGCATCGATTCGACGTGTCTCAAGATTCTTTAAAGTAGACTTCTAACCCTATCCAACAATCCTAAGATTATACGCATCGGTTACTAAAATTTTATATATGACTTTAAAATTCAAAATTACTATAAATTGGAACAATTTGTTGTTACATGATAAGATAATGGTGTTTTGAGATTCGAACACGAGATTTAAACATATTTTGGTAACATGAGTATGTACCGTAGTTAGGTTGTAGAATCTTACGATTCAATCGTAACCTAACAATGTTGCCTCTATCCCATTTATGTTGTCAACATCGCCTTTATTTGCGTTTCCTAATGGTTGAGCCCTACTTATTTTTAACAAAATAAGATATATGTAAGTCAAGTGGTAACTGATCTTTAATATGACGTTTAATCAAATAGGGACAACATAGATTTGATGAAGGGAGAACATAAGTTCATGTGTTTCTAACATAAACAACGTTACGATTAATTATCATACCTTTGGAAACACTTTATCAAGTACCGGCAATGCACAGCGAGAGGTCCAGCCACTATATCCTCGCAAAACAATGTCAGCCTGAGCATACCAAGAGGTAAGATTTCATTGAACAGCAAACAAGAAAAGCTTAATTCCTGGTAATAAGTAAACTAAGAGCAGGTAGAATGACAAGAGTGAACTCTACACGAGACATTTAAAAACTATACAGGACATCTTTAGAACAATTATCACAGTTGCAGAAGAAAGTACAATGACATGAAAATCAAATGTGAACCAGGTGTTACCATAGAAGATTACTTCTTTCAGATTTTTTTCTATCCTGTTAAACCTCCACGAGAAAACGACAATCATAGCCAAGGTCTTGATGAAACCAACTACAACAGATGGTCCCAAAAGATGTTGCTCTTCCTTTATACTTAGAAGCAGTGGCGGAGCTAGGATTTGAATTAGGGGGCGAAAAATTTTAGGGGGGCGAAAACTATTTTCATAAAGTACATTTAAAAATTTCGAAAAATTTCGCTAAAGAGTTCGAAAATTTAAACCGTTAGGGAAGGCGAGTGCCCCTGCTAGCTAGTAACAGTCTTATTTAAATGGGATGTTAAAGGCTAAAAACTCCACCACTGCTTAGATTGTAGGTGGCTAATACTAACTTCGCTAAAAACTCAACCACTGCTTAGATCAGACAAATTAGATAGTAACAGTCTTATTATATTGAGAATGTCTTGTTAAAGGAGTAAATGGGATGTTGCAATCATAGCGACTGCATTCCTCTTAAAGGAGTTCTCAATATTTGTCTATATTTCCTTTTGTTTAATTATCACTAATGATATCGTATAAATATTTGCATCATAATTGATCTCCCATGAGTCCATGACTAGCTTTCCGTAAGAATAGTTATCGGAGTCCATTTTTAAAATAATGTTTAAAAAATAAATATTTGTCATTTTGGGTCGGGTTTAAAACTATTTATCAAAATGGTGTCCACGTAGGCTCGGATTTCGCGAACCAAAAACACGGAGGAAACACGTCATTGACAATGGCGTGTTTCTAATGTGTAGGAAAATGCAAACTTACAAAAATGGACTAAAAGTAAACACGCCATTGGGAATGACGGGTTTTCTTACTAAAAGTAAACCGTACTATTTTTTTTTTTTTTTTTTTTAAAATTTTTTTTTTTAGAAAAAAAAAAAATTTAAAGACACGCCATTGGGAATGGCGTGTTTGTTCCATATTTCAGGTTTTGAAAACCCGAGCCTACGTAGACACCATTTTGATAAATAGTTTTAAACCCGACCCAAAACGACAAATACTTATTTTTTTCACATTATTTTAAAAATGAACTCTAGTTATGGGCAGTAAGTTTAAATATGTCACCATCATAATGAATGATGTAGTTTCCATGATCCCACAAGAATATAATGAGCCCACTAACGTGGCTTTGATATCACGGTTGGAAATATGTTCTATTTCTTTACTTTTTGTATTGTAAATATAATAGAGATTAAATATATACTCCCTCCTATTCACAATAAGGTTCCCCATTTAAGTATGAAACAAAAATTAAGAGTAACTAATTAAATAAGGTAAGGTATTGAGGTGATTGAAGAGAGAGAATGTACTGTGGGGTATTATTGTGAAGTGATGATTAAAATTAGAATTGTTGTGGGGTGAAATGATTGAAATAAGATAAAATATTGGTATTATGAGGTATTGTTGTGGTGAGTTAATTAAAATAAGTATAAAAGTTTACTAAATAAGGAAAGAGGGAAGCTATTATGAATAGATGAAAAAGGAAAGAGGGAAAAGTTATTTTGAATAGGAGGGAGTATGAAACAAACAAAAATAAGATCCATTATTTCATAAAAGTAGGTGTACAAAATGTCGTCGTGGAAATAAGGTGGATATCAAAGATTAATGAATTTTATTCTAATTCTCACCAAAGGTCAAGGGTTGAAACTCTGACAACCCCCAATATATCAAAAATTTACAAAGTGGAAAATTTCACATATGGTTTGAGGATCTGCGCACTAACCACTTTTCAAGCTCGATGGACATTCGAGTGAGGGGTATAACATAATATAACTATTATATATGAGTCTCAACCATTACCTTATGGTTTTGGTTGAGATGATTTATCTTAATATGGTATCAGAGCATATGGTAAAAAGACGTGGGCATAAATGAAAGAAGAAAAACCGAGCCAAGAAATCGCAACCGTTGATGAATAAAACAGTTTGCTTGACAGCTGAAAGAGGTTCCGAATTGCCCCCAGTCTGATTAAAAGTGGGCTAACATGTGTTGGGAAGTGTGAAGAAACCTAATAGTCCCACATATGAGCGTAATTTCACATTGATAAAATAGGGAAGAGTTACCACTTTATAAAACAAAGGGCTACTCTCTTTATCGTCAATTGATTTTAGAGTGGAACTTTCTTGGTCTTATAAAGCGGACTCTCTCTCATCGATATGGGTGCGGCCCAGGCCCAATAAAGAACTTATTAACAGACCTCCTCGGCTATTTATAATAGCTAGGAGAAACAACTTATGAATTCTCCTCAAATTTTGTACATCCTCCATTCCAATCATTTCTATACATTTATTGAATATATGTAAATTATATTTTAGTCAAATTTATAAAATTGATTAGAATGGAGAAAGTAGTAATCAAGGTCGGTCCTAAGGCATGTTTGTAGGGTAAAAGAACAAGGATCCAAGCGTGGGACATCCCAATGTGGAAAAAAATCAAACCCGATTCTTCAAACTCTCTCTCTGTCTCTCTCATTTTAAATCGATCCCAAAATCGTTTTTCACCTAAATTTTCTAAAGTTCTTCAAAATTCGACATTTTTACTTACACTTTCATTCTTCAAAATTGGAATTTTTGAAAGAGTACTAAAGTACTTATGCCTCTGGTGCTTGTGGACCTCCGTTCTATCTCTTCATCGTTTACCAATTTACCTCGTCGCCTCAGTCAGTTTGTTGTTTTAAGTTTTGTTTGTGAATTGTGATTCTTATTTTCTTATTGAATTTTTTGAATATATTGAATTCCGATTATCAATTTTCTCTAAATAACATTTATCTGGATGTTATAAAGGAAAAAATAAAAAAGTTGCTAGAGAGTTAATAAAATCACAACAAGGTGTTATTCATAAATTTTGTTGTTAGAAATGTTTTCAATGCAAATTTAACTTAATCAAATGAAAGTTTACCGGATAAGTGATAGAAAATGGTTGGTTTCTTAATATCATGTACGGAGTATTAGATAATAACACTTGAACTAATATTTTTTTTAAAAATAAAATAAAAGGGAGCCACTTTACTATTTCGCCTAGGGTCTCAGAATGTTGAGGATCAGCCCTGGTATTAATGAGAATTTCAAGGATTACTTACGTAAACTAATTAACTTAGTTATATTTAGCATCCTCCATAATTAAGAGAGAAAATCCAACAACTGGGCGGGATTCACTCTATTTCTTATGAACAATACGGATTAAATCTCGTGACAATCATATGGTTGTAATTGTTTCATAAAATTAATATTTTGACAAATGAAAAAAGAACCTATATTAAATAGGAAATGCTACGACGAGACCGGGTGTTACCGATCGAGTTTCGGTAACACCTTATTTAAAATGGAATATAAAAATACAAAATGAAAAATTAATGGTAATCTATAGTCACACATACTCTTGACAAAGACAAAGTATAACAAATCAAATCACCTACAGTAAGATATGAATGTCCTCTTGAATCTTGATGGTTCTTCAATAATCAAATTTTATTTGATCATCATGAGCACACGATAATAATAGTTTTCATATAGTGAAATTTCTTTGTTAGCTAGGAAGTAAAGAAAAAAGGTTGCATACATACAGTAATTCATAATAATCTCAAGAATGGCCATCCAAATTATTAATGCAGGGCAAATTCTCAGATAGTGCCCCTCTTTATATGCAAATAGGGAGGGTAAATGGATCTCCACACTTATCCTCCCACTTGCATATTGTGAAAGGGACACTATCCGTTTTCAGCTGGTGACGGATAGTACTCGTCTTCAATGAGACAAGCTGTTAATACAGTGATGCAAATTGAAAGATGTATAATTGGTGTTAAATCAAAAATTTATTTTCTTTCTATCTAAAATAATGAAATGTCAAAATTACCCTTCTATTATAAATAATCTACATTATATAAAAGGGGAATTATTTAAAGCTCTCCTATTGATTCCTATTTTTCACGAAGTGAAAAACTCTTTTTGGGTGAAAGAAACCCCACGTTCTATTTGGGAGATTCATTTAATTTTTTTTGTTGTTCATTTCATTGGCATGAGCATGAGCATAATTAAAACCTTACATTAAAAACAATACATTAAACATTGAAGTGATAAAATAATAAATTTAGAAGAAAACAATGTTAGTATAAAATCAAAATCAAAATTATTATAATTTGACTCAAATACATCTAGAAATTCAGTTGAAAAATAATTAAGCTTGAACTCAATTATTTAAATGAATATTTATAAATGCATCCAACAAATTTGAACATTATAAGCTAAAAAAATTATATTTTATAAATGAAATGCAATAATTGGGTGATCATTATAAATGTAGTTTCAATTAAATACTATACCTGAAGTCAATTGTTTAAAAAAATCACAATTTTTCATAATTGAACACAAATGAAAATTACAAATTTTCATTTAAGACTTGCATATTTATCTTAGCCTTAAAACGGGTCAAGTAACACGAATATTAGGTATATATACAACTTTCCGATAAAACTTTGTTTTAATATATTAATGGAAAATAAAATAGATCCCTAATAGTACAAACATATACAAAGTACAAATTTTCTACAATCAAAGTTTAAGGCATTATTTAGATTAAACTTCGAAAACATATCATAAGTAAAATTATGTATAGCGTAAAACAAAAAAAGTTATGATTTATACAAAAAACGGAGAATTGTTTTCCCAGAAAACTCGGACATATCGTCCAATTATCATGTTAATGTCAACTTCATTTTTATAATAAGAAAAATATAATGGCAGACCCGTGCAAAATTGCACGGATTTAAAACTAGTTTGAATTTCAAAAAGTTGTTGAGAGAAATAAGGTATAAGGGAAGTTTACTAAAATACCATCGATGTTATTGACTTTGGGTACCATCAGGTGTCGCTATCTCATTTTCCAAATTAAAATATGCGAGGGCGTTTGTTAAGAGTATTCTGGAAAGGGAATCAAAACCCCTCGTTTCCTCTGATGGTGTTTGTTTCATAGTTATAATTTCTTTTTCTTTGCCATTAACTTTCTTTCTGATTACCCTTTCCTTTTCCTTGTTCGAACCAAACACCCCAAGTATATTAATAGAGAGAAAATGGAGATGATTCAAATTTACAACAAATTAAATCATAACCTTCCGATCTTCATTTTATACCAGAATATAAGAAAGCTAAATAGTAATGAAAAATCTTACCTTTATTAAACCAATAACATTTAAAACAATCTCCTTAACCCACGTCATCAAAAAATTATGATATTTTGAATTAGTGGTGGGCCCTCTTGAGAAAAGAAAATCAGTTTATTTCCCCACACTAAAGCTCTAAATACAATTTGCAATTTTTGCCAATTTTTAAATTTACATTTCATATACATGTGTTTATTTTTTATTACTAGTTTTACCCCGTGCAAAATTGCACGGGTGTATTATTTACACTTGTTATAAAATATGTTTAACTAAATGCGTATGCTATTTTATAAACATTCCACTTTTAAATTTTAACATACTTTTAACATACTTTTAATACTCCGTGTTTATTTTTATTAGTTCTCAGTTTTCTAACTTACAATATTTAAATTTGTTCTACATTTTGTTTATAAAAGTTGATCGACGATTAATTTTTTAAGCTTTGTACCTGTCGTTTTTCGTGCAAATATAACTAATCTTTTTTTCCTATTAGTTTTTATAAGTATATAAGTAGATAATTTCTGAAAAATTTTGTTAATTAAAATTTAAATATAAGTATTGATAATTCTCGATCACATTGGTGTTACATTAAAAAAAACAATTATATTCATGTGCAATTTTGTTAATTTTAGTTGTTGGTGGTGTACTGAAAACAGTTTTTATGGGGGTGAATTAAAAAAAAAAAAGTTGCTTTTGATGACGTGGCTTCATGAGGATGAAGGAAATGCTTGGGTTTTAATATATAGGGGATTATATACAAATATATATAATATAGTTTTATAACATAATTGTTATAGGTGATTTACGTATATTTCTAGGCAATTCTAGGCAATACCAATTTGTTTATTTCTGAAATCTCATAGTTTCAATTTTTTATTATTTAATAATTATCTAAAATTAAATGCATCTATATGTTAGGTTCTAAATCGTAACCAGTTTCAAGCACATAGACCACTAGGCTTAGATATTAGACTATGAACTTTACACGTGAATTTTGAACAAACAAGACTAAATTAGTAATTTTTTTGTTAAATAAGGAATATTATTGTAGATTGGTGTAAGTTTTTTGTCACAATTATAACTAAATAAAAATTATAAAGACCATTACACAAAAATAGTAAAAAAAATGGGTTCAGAAAATAAATCTAATCACACCTCCTTAAAATAAAATTACAAGAAATTTAGACTTTTTACTATATAACACTGCATATGTAACAATTAACAGCTTTAACTGAAGTTAAGAATTATTGAAAATACTGTAAATTTTTTACTATAGTTAAAGGCGGGTTTTTTTTTGTTGAAGTTAAAATTATGATTTCGAAAATAATAAATAAAGAGTATGTCCGAAAGTTGAAATTAGACTTCTATTTTCAATGTTTGCATTGGTTGGACCAAAATTTCCCATATATACAAGCAATTGTTTGGGGCAATGTAAATAGGTTGCAATATAGTTGGTTTGTGTAACTAGAAATATTATATCAAAATAATTTATTAGAAATGCATGCTTTTACATATTATTTGCACTATCAAAATATTTTTTCGTTCTCTGCTCTTTGGTATTAAAAATGGTTAATTCTTTTATCCAATAACTTGAATCTTATTTTTTCTATATTTTATGTATCTAATCAATAAATTATTTCATCTCTCTCACAAAACTTTAATAGTTAACTCTTATTCATTATTCATTGATTTGAATTCACGATTTTCACACAAATAACGGCAGGAAGTAAGAGATCCAATAGAGCATCATTAACTGATTCCCCATCTTCTTTTGCTTTGCAATTACGATAACTACATTTAGGGAGAATACCCTTCTCACGTTAACATCTATTTTATTTCCAATATCAGCTTTTACATATGAAAAACTTTAAGGGATGATTGAGAGTTACAAGTAAGCGAAGCGTGGAGTTTTTTTTTCGATTGAAAAATTGTACTTCTAATACAATGGCTAATGTAATTTACAAATAAATTTCGAATATTTCTATTTTATCACATTTTTTCTACTAATTATAAATTCATTTCTTAAATGGCAACCCGTATTATTGTTTAGTATTAAATTTAAATAGCTGTTAATTTTATTACAAATAACATCTGTATTTAGTTGAATATAATTTATTAACAATCTTAAAATAGCAAGTCATGCAATTTTACACGGGTTAAAACTAGTAGCGATAAAACCAAAGACAATGTCTACACACAACTCAAAAATAAAGAAGAATATATGCCAACACAAAAAAGTGAACTCCTTTGTGTACCTACGGATTATTTGCATAATTGCATGTACACTATATTCCAACAAAAACACCACAGATGTAAACCAGCCAGATGATTACTGAGTACGATATCTAGGAACCAGTAGAACGTCCCAAGTCTTACAATTCCACTGATACAAGTTCAAATACACATTTTATAACATCTTTCAACTTAAAGTCACACATAACAATAAAAGAAAATTGAAAATTATTCCCTACATTGAACTATCAATTTACGATCAATTTTGTTAAAACATGTACCTAATATAAATTCTTTTTTCAATTAACTATTTAATAAATCAAGTAATATTTTTTATCATAGATGAACTGGTATCAAAATGAATACAAACATAACCTATAGTCCTTTAAGAATATAAGATACTCATTTAATAGAAAAAATATATATTATGTAGCCAATTTAGGAAAATTCGTAAAATACTAGCTTAGAAAAAACACGAAGTTCCTAATAAAAAACACATTTATAAATATTTATACATAAACTTAATTGTAAAACCGCCTTCTATCTATTCTTATAAAAATTAATTTATGTACTTCTTTGGACAAACAAATGGCGGTTTTACAAAAAGTTATCGTAAAACAAACTTACAAGAGACGTTTTTTATCGGAAAAATAAAAATAAGGAGAGAGTATGATTGTATGAAGTGGTAAATGAAAAAGAGAGAAAATAGAAAAAGTAACCTTGCGAGCATAAATATCGGTTAGATTAGCACCCCAACCTCCATTGCCGAAGCTAAGCTGTACGATCGACGATCCAAACAATACGAATTGTGGTTTTGTCATTTTACTTTTCCTCTGCTTTTTTTCTTATCTGAAGAAATGGAAGAAAGAGATTATAGATGAATTCCTAAAAATAATGTGATAGTTAAAATAGTGGTTGATATACACACATTTATAAAGGGTAGTTGGAAAGGAGATCCTATAAATATGTACAATTTCTACCAATGGTGGTTTTGTATCTATCTTATATAAAATGTTGCAATAGGTCTTGCTTAAGACGGGTCAGATCTTACAACGTATATTTTGTGAGAGGAAATGGGTATAGGGGACAAGGTGGGCTCCCCCCATGTGCTCTCCACTCACCCTTGATGGATATTTTGTGAGAGAATATGGTATCCGTCTTAAGCTTAAGACGGATACCTCCGTCTGAAATAAGAATTTGTGAAAATGTTGGTACTTGTACGGAAAACTAGAACTACTAGTCTACTACTGCAACAGATTACAGACGTATAATACGGAGAATGTTTTATGGTTTAGAAAGAGTTCTCGTGTAGCTACTAAATAAGACAACAATTCTCATTTTTTACGAAAGTACCCGTCTTCAACCTTTAGACGGGTTAAATAACAAAATTGTTAAAGACCGCCCCTCTTTTACTCATCTCGCCTCTAAAATTCGTTTCTTTTTCCAAGTTTGCCCTTCTCTCTATATCGTCTTTCTAAATTTTTTTTTTATCGGTAAATCGAAACTGAGTGACAGTGATCTATTTTACGATTTTTTTTAATTCGTACAATAGTAAATGACACCAATTTCAAACAATTGGAATGTCGAATTAACGTTTGAACGAACAATATTTCGTTTTAAGGTTAGCTTTTATATATTATTTAACGATAATTAATTTTAACAATTAGCAATCATTTTAATTTTTACAAAAAAAAACCGATTAAATACGGAAAAACTTCAAACGGCCATAGCTTTGCGCTCGGGTGTCCGTTTTCGATGATTTTTTTTCAAATCGCTTATCTCGACGAGACAAACGCAATGGTAAAAAAAACGGAAAATTCACATGCTACCCTCGAGGTTTGCCATTTTGCACGAAATACCCAAAATTTTGATCTAGAAAACTTTAAGAGGTCATAACTCGTGTTTACGAGATCAGAAAGTGACGATTTTTTTTTCAAATCGATCGTCTTTCCAAGTACTACGATTTGAAAAAAAAAAATTGTCGAGTTCAGAATTCGTAACCAAGAGATATGCTTGTTCAAAGTTTATTCGGTCAAAAAAACTTTGACATGCAATAACTCCTAGCTAAAGGAATCCAAATACAATAATTTTTTTTTTCAAATCGTAGTTCTCGAAAAGATGATCGATTTGAAAAAAAAATCGTCACTTTATGATCTCGTAAACACGAGTTATGACCTCTTAAAGTTTTCTAAATCAAAAATTTGGGTATTTCGTATAAAATGCCAATCTCAGGGGTACCATGCGAATTTTTCGAAAAAAAATTGTTTTCAGTTTCCCATTCGTGTAAAACACACGAATTGGCCTGGGCCAATTCATGTGGTTTACACGAATGGGCTTAGGCCAACTCGTGTAAATCACACTATTGGTAAAAAAAAGGATTGGTAAAAGTAATGCCATAAAATTTATGAAAGAATAATCTTTCTACCTGAAAGATCAGCTACGATTGTTTATATTAAAAAAACTTATAAAATCCTATTTGGTGACAGGGTATACAACCACTAAACACACGATACATAAGTATAATGTCTTATACAACGTATAAAGTTAACTACTCCTGAGAATTATGGGGGTGTTTGGTTGTCGTTTTTAAAATTGATTGAAATGAATTTAATCCATTAGTTGGAGACTTTTGGAATATTGGTGAATGGATTTTAACTTCATTTTAACCCTTTGTAATCTGATATTATGTACATACACCCAATGACCCAAGTTTCTAATTACATTCCACCTTAAAACTTATGATCAAGTATGAGATTCTAACTCCATACCTCTATAGCATTACAATTCATCTCAACCAAACGACCCCTAAATGAATGGCTCACTCAATACTAGGGGCTTGTTTGGTTACCACCATAAAATAGGTTATTTGGAATATCTCATGATTTGGAAAATTGAGAAATGTCTGGTTATCCCAAATCATCGGATTTTCTTTTTCCTATAAGTGGTCAACTCCTCTATAATGGAGGATTTGATTAACTAGCCTATCGTATGTAATTAATTGGAAACTCATGTATCAATTCAACTCTCGGATGTTAACCAAACGATTTTTTGGCAATGCACAAGATTTGTCCAATTCACGTGTTTTGTAAAACCACGAGAATTCATTTTCAAATGACAACCAAACGACACCATAATAGAGATATTTGTTGTAGCTATTGGTTATAGTAAAAACATTCTCAAATTTCAAAGACAACATAATTACATTAATAATACAGAGATTAGCACCCTTTCCATACTTCGATATCCTCTTTACTTGATATCATTCTACCGCTTATAATGAGAAAAGAAGAATAGTACAAGTAAATCGAAAAATTGCCATAAATAAGACTTTAAAGACTGAATAAGAAGCCTCGTATTCTTGACTTGCATCTTTTTACTCCAACGCATTAAAAGTGACTTGTATTTTGGCGTGTCTTTGGACTCCCGCTGATCGTTGAATGTTGGAAATTAATGATAAGTGGAAATCTGGCTCATTTGGATTAAGTACCATTAATTTTTAGTCCTTTCTCTGTTAGTATGTCATATTCACCGTATGTGAACGTTTAGATGATAAACGGTTTCGCCGTTCTAAGCAAATGAATCATACGATTAGCTAGACTAGAATAGTCAGGGGAAAGGCATCAATATGTACTATTCTTAAGCCCATACAAACTGCACATACATGGTTTAAATGGTTTTACTTAATGTTTTCGTGAAAGTCTATGTTATACAATAACTTAACTTGTTATGTTTTACCGTCTTGTAATTAAATGAAGGTGTACTCCCGAACTAGTTCAGGATATTGTATGAACCTTAACATTTAGATTTCTTTTGGCTAAAGACTCGTACTTTTAAGACTTTTCATTAAGGTTCTAAATCGATTCCTTATCCGTCACCTAATTCATGTTAAATAAACACTCGTACTTTCAACGTCACTCATGTTAGTTTTTCACCTGTTACGGACTCTATACGTATATTTCATTTTAATTATTAAGTATTACAATTAATGAACTTCAAATTCTTCACTATAAGAAAAAGCTCACTTTGCAACCAACCTTAGCAACCGGCCGCCCATTCACACCAGCCATCCAGACCTCACGTCGTCGGTCGTGGTGTGGTTGTGGTTGGCGTTCGCTTCCGAGAGAGAGAGGGGGGGGGGAGGAGGGAGAGCGATTTTGCTGTTTAACGCATTGCCTTGCCTTTGGCTGCTTGCGTTGCCGCCCTTCAGGTCGTCCTTTGCCAACCAACGCGGTGGTCATCACCGCTCGGTGTTGCCGGAGGTAGGGTTTTGTATTCTTTCAATTTGTTTTCTTTTCGCTGTTTGTTGCGTCGCCATTGTTGCTGCCTCCTCGCCATTGTTGCGGCGCCTTTTTGGTTGCAACCTCCGTTGATGCGTGTCTGTTGGAGGTCAGCCGATGGTCCTTGTGCCTTTTCGTCTGCTGATGGGCTGTTTGGTGCCTACCTGGTAGGGTTTTTTTTTGCGTCGTCGCGTCGTGGTGTTACCCGTTAGGGCTGCTTGTGGTCTATAGGCGGACCTGGTGGCTGCCAGTGCTTTGACCTTATTGGTTGTCGGTGGCCTGGGTCGGTTGTGTGGTGGGAGGACCAGTGGTGGTTGGTTCGTGGCTTGGTGGTGTTTAGGGTTTGTTTGTGGGGGGGGGGGGGGGGGGAGAGCGATTTTGCTGTTTAATGCATTGCCTTGCCTTTGGCTGCTTGCGTTACCGCCCTTCAGGTGGTCCTTTGCGTACCAACGCGGTGGTCATCACCGCTCGGTGTTGCCGGAGGTAGGGTTTTGTATTCTTTCAATTTGTTTTCTTTTCGTTGTTTGTTGCGTCGCCATTGTTGCTGCCTCCTCGCCATTGTCGCGGCGCATTTTTGGTTGCAATCCCCGTTGATGCGTGTCTGTTGGAGGTCAGCCAGTGGTCCTTGTGCCTTTTCGTCTGCTGAGGGGCTGTTTGGTGCCTACCTGGTAGGGTTTTTTGTTTGCGTCGTGGTGTTACCCGTTAGGGCTGCTTGTGGTCTATTGGCGGACCTGGTGGCTGCCAGTGCTTTGACCTTTTTGGTTGTCGGTGGCCTGGGTCGGTTGTGTGGTGGGAGGACCAGTGGTGGCTGGTTCGTGGCTTGGTGGTGTTTAGGGTTTGTTTGTGGGTGGGAGGTCTATCCATGCACGTGGGTTTTGACCTCCTCCCTCTTCATGCCTGTTTTATTACGTTTTCATTGTCCTTTTTCGAGTATTCATAAGTGTCCGGATGGTCATAGTAGGGGCCTTACTAAGGCCACCTGGCTAAAGCATTTTCAGGATCGACATTGCATTGATGGTGCTATGAGTCTGACGCGTCAAACTCTTACTGATAGTCTGGCGGTTTTCTCTAATGCCGAGATTACTTTGAAGCGGATGGGGCTTTGGTTGTGTGGGGAGTGTTTTAAAACCCATACCTTTCGCTCTAGGTGTCGGCATAGTCAGGGTGATATTGTTGCGCCTCCGGATTGTGGCGATGGTATCATTAGCTTTATTATTCATGGTATCCAAAGACCTCCGGCTCCGTCTCCCTCGGTTCTTTCTTCTGATGATGGGGTTGAGCCTGTTCAGTGGTCTGTGTCTTTGCTGGTTGTTTATTATCTTTGGGCCTTCGCACCGTGAAATATATTCCTCCTAAGTGTTGGCTTGGGTTTGCTCGGGTTTTGAAGGGGGTCTTGGATGATGTGGCTGACTCTCCTGGTGACCTCTCCTGCTGGGTTCGTATGCTTGTGTTGCCTCTTTGTCTGCTTAAGACCTTCGCTCCCCGGAGTAATCTTGAGTGTAGGACTGCTGTTAGGCGACAGCGTCAGGAGGAGAGTATTACCAAGGCTATTCTCGCTTGGGGGGGGGGGGGTGCCTGAAGGTGGTTTGCAAGTTTTGCGGGAGTGTTTGGATGAGGTTCCTCCCTCGTTTCATGTGGAGGAGGATCTTGATTTGAGTGAGCTTAATCTCCGCCAATGCCGGTTGAATATTTGTGATGGCCGATATACTGCTGTTGTTAGGGTGCTTTCTTTATCTGGCGTCGCCCCTACTCTGATGCCACTCTTGGGGCGTTGCGAAAGAAGCACCCAGTCGCCCCATCTCCTTCCTTGCCTCCTTTGCCTGTGGATCATCATTCTCTTGTTGCCTCTTCGGCTGTGGTTTTGTATATGATTCGTAGTTTCCCACGTGGCACTTCTTGTGGGAGGGATGGATTTCGTGCCCAACACCTTATGGACTGCTTGTGTGGCGCTGCTGTGGCTATCTCTGATGATCTGATCGCTTCTATTACTAGGGTGTTCAATCTCTTTCTTGAGGGCAGATGTCTACTAGCTCTTGGTGAGTACATTGCCAGCGCTCCGCTCATGCACGCCGCTTGTTAAATCTGGTGGTGGTGTTCGTCCTATTGATGTTGACACCGTCTGGAGACGTGTTGTTTCTAAGGTAGGTGATTGTTTGGTTGGTCCTTCTTTGTGTTCTTATTTTGCTGGTCTTCAGTTTGGGGTTGGGGTGTCCGATGGAGGAGAGCATGTCTTGCATACCTTGAATCGATTCATTGAGGCTCGTGGTAGGGATGTGGGGCTTTCTATGTTGCTGGTTGATTTCCAGAATGCTTTCAACCTTGTTGATCGTGTAACCATGCTTCTGGAAGTTCGCGGTCGTTGCTAGATTCTTTCCCCCTGGGTGGAGTTTTGTTACTTTAGTCCTGCCCGTCTTTATTATGGGGAACATTGTTTGTGGTCTTGTCAGGGAGTCCAGCAGGGTGATCCTTTGGGACCCTTGCTTTTCGCTTTGGTTTTGCATCCCTTGGTGTGCAAGATACGGGACTCTTTTGATTTGAGTCTGCAAGTTTGGTACTTGGATGATGGCACCATTGTTGGGGATACTTTGGAGGTGGGGAAGGTATTGGATTTGATTATGGAAGATGGTCATCAGTTTGGTCTCCATCTTAATGTCGCTAAGAATGAGGTTTTTGGGCCTACTGAGGATCACCGGAGTCGACTTCCTGGTGTTTTTCCTCCTTCCATTGCTCGGCCTTTGCGTGGTGTTTCTGTTTTGGGTGAGCCTGTCAGTACTTGCCCTAGTTTTGGCAGTGAGCTTGTGGCGAAGAGAGGGACTAAGACCATCGAGCTTATGGATTTAGTTGCTAGGATTAAGGACCCACAATGTGAGTTGCTTCTGCTTAGAGCTTCTACGGGTATATCTAAGCTCTACTTTACCCTCCGTACATGTTCGCCGAGAGTTTTTGGGTCTGTCCATCTTCGTTTTGATGCAGCACTTCGTTCTAGCTTGGAACGCATTGTCACCGCGTCTGGGCCTGGTTTTGGGGATTGGCAGTGGCGCCTTGCCACTTTCCCTTTTCATCTTGGTGGGCTCGGTGTTTATGCTGCCGGTGATGTTTTGCACTATGATTTTTTGGCGTCCCGTTTGCAGTCAGTCGATTTGCAGGCTAAGGTACTACAACCTTCTGGTATTGTGGATGCTGGTCCTACTTTTGATGATGCCTTGCCGGTGTTTTCGGAGACTACAGGTTCTACTTTTTACGTGATCCTAGTGAAATCGCTGCCCCTAAACTTATGTAAAAATTGGCAGATATATATTTTGCGAGGATTGCTGCTACTGCAGAATCTGTTTACTCTTTGACACCGCGTCAGCTTGCGTTGTGGAAGTCTCAGCTTGGTGCCCACTCCTTTGATTGGTTGCGTGCGGTTCCTATCTCTGGGGTTGGGTCAGACTATGAACGGGAGGACTTATCGTAGTGTGCTGGGATATCGTCTGGGTGTTCTTTTATTCGTGGTATCTAGGCCTTGTCCTGCTTGCTGTCGTGTTTTTGCTGATGATATTTATGGGGACCACGCAGTTTCTTGTACTGGCACTGTGGGTGTTAAGCATTGGCATAACCTCGTCCGTGACACCTTATTCGACATTTGCTATATGTCTGGTATTTCTACGGGTAGGGAGGTGGATATCAGTTTAGTTGACGGACATGGCGGCTCTCTTCGTCCTGCAGATTTGCTGCTCTATTCCTGGGACAGAGGACGTGATGTGTGTGTTGATTTGACAGGGTCCTCTCCCTTAACACAGACTGTGATGGCTGATTTTGTGCCGGGACAGGTTGTTGTTGATGCTGCTCAGCGCAAATGTGCTAAGTATAGGGATTTGTGCGCGGCTGCTGGCTATGGTTTCCTACTCTTCTGTTTCTCTTCGCTTGGGGATTTGGGTTCAGATGTTGTTGACTTGCTTAAGCGGATTCAGAAACTCTCGGTATCTCAGGATGCAGAGGCTCGGGTGGCCGCTTATATTTTTACTAGACTTAGCTTTGCTGTAGCTAAGGGAGTGGGGGCCCAGATTGTTGCTCGGCTTCCCACCAACTTCATGTAAACTTTTCATTTTATTTTAATGAAAGATGCGCGCATCTTATAATAATAACAAAAAAAAAAAATAAAAAAAATAAAAAAAATAACAATAACGAGAGAGGGAGGGAGGAAGCGATCAACGGATTGGTTAGTGCACATTTTGGCCGTTGCTACGGCCAGTGTTTGCCGCCTCTTCAGCCAACTGTTCCGTCCAAGCCACCTCTAGTCGACGGCTGTGGTGGTGTAGTTGGTGGTTTGCAGTTAGAGAGGAAGGGAGACGAGTGGGGTTGCGATCTGGTGGTGCTGTAATTTAGGCTTTTTAGGTGCGTCTGGGTGGTGTTGTCGTCGGACTCGCTTACCACCCTGCTCGTTGCCGGTCTGTGTGTGTCGCCGGAGGGTTGATGCTGTATGTGTCGTGCCTCCGCCGTTGTCCCTGTGGGCTTGTGGTGGGTGCCTCCGTCACCTCTGTTTCCGTCGCTGCCGTCAGGGGTTTGTTGAGGCTGTTTGTCGTTCCTGCCGTTGTTGGGCGGTGGTGTGCCGTCGTCCCATTTACGGTTTGTCTTTTTTATCTCATTAATAGGTTTTGTGCCGTCGTCGTCGTTGCACATGGTTTCTCCGGCGGTGTTGCCTAGCACGTCAGGTTGGTGGTTACTCTAGTGGTGTTGGTCAGGTGGTGCACCTTGCTTGCGGGTTGTGCGACCTTTGTCCACATGCACGTGGTTGTTGTGCTTTTGGATTGTCCATGCACGTGAGGTGTTTTGTATCTTATTTTATTTTATTATTTCTTTCTCCGTTGGTTGTCGTTCATGCCTGATTTGGTACGTTTTCATTGTCCTTTTTCGAGTATTAATCGGTGTCTAGATAATTTTGGTAGGAGCATTACTAAGGCTGCATGGCAAAAGCATTTTCAGGATCAGCATTGTAATGATGGTGCTATGGGACTTACGCGTCAAAGTCTTTCTGATAGTGTGACTGTTTACTGTAATGCCGAGATTACTTTGAAGCGGATAGGGCTTTGGTGGTGTGGGGAGTGCTTTAAAACCCGTACCTTTCGTTCTAGGTGTCGGCATAGTCGGGGGGATTTTGTTGCGCCTCCAGATTGTGGTGATCGCATTGTTAACTTTATTATTCATGGTATCCCAAGACCTATGACACCATCTCCCTCGGTTCTTTCATGTGATGATGGGGTTGAGCTTGTTCAATGATCTATATCTTCTCTTGATCGTTTGTTATGCTTAGGCCTTCGCATCGTGAAATCTATTCCTCCTAAGTGTCGTCTTGGGTTTGCTCGGAATTTTAATTAGGTCTTGGATGATATTGCCGACTCTCCTAGTGATCTCTCCTGCCTGATTCGTATGTTTGTGTTGCCTCTTTGTCTACTTAAGACCTTCGCCGCACTGAGTAATCTTGAGTGTAGGACTGCTGTTAGGCGACATCGTCAGGAGGAGAGTATTACCAGGGCTATTCTTGCTTGGGGGGTTCATGGAGGGGGTTTGCAGCTTTTGCAGGAGTGTTTGGCTGACGTTCCTCCTTCGTTTCATGCGGAGGAGGATCTGGATTTTAGTGAACTTAACCTCCGAAAATGTGGGCGGAAGATTTGTGGTGGTCATTATTCTGCTGCTGTTAGGGTGCTTTCTTCCTCTGGCTTCGCTCCCTACCCTGATGCCACTCTTGGCGCTTTGCAAGAGAAGCATCATGTCGCCCCATCTCATTTATTGTCTCCTTTTCCTGTGGATCATCATTCTATTGTTGCCTCTTCGACTGTGGTTTTGGATATGATTCGTGGTTTCCCGCGTGGCACTTCTTCTGGGAGGGATGGGTTCCGTGCCCAACACCTTATGGACTGTTTGAGTGGTGCTTCTCTGGCTATTTCGGATGATTTGATCGCTTCTGTTACTAGGTTGGTTAATCGTTTTTTGGAGGGCCGGTGTCCCTTAGCCCTTGGTGAGTACATTGCCAACGCTTTTCTCACGCCGCTTGTTAAACCAAGTGGTGGTGTTCGTCCTATCGTTGTTGGTACTGTCTGGAGACGTCTTGTCTCTAAGGTTGGTGCTTGTCTGGTTCGTCCTTCTTTGTCTTCTTATTTTGATGGCCTTCAGTTTGGGGTCGGGGTGCCCGGTGGAGAAGAGGCTATCTTGCATGCCTTAAATCGGCTCATTGAGGGCCGTGGTGGTGATGTAGGACTGTCTATGTTGCTGGTTGATTTCCAGGATGCTTTCAACCTTGTTGATCGTGTGACCATGCTACATGAAGTCTGCCGTCGTTGTACGGCTCTTTCCCGTTGGGTGGAGTTTTTTTAATCTGGCCCTACCCGTCTTTTTTATGGGGAGCATTGCTTGTGGTCTTGTCAGGGGTCCAGCAGGGTGATCCTTTAGGCCCTTTACTTTTCGCTTTGGTTTTGCATCCCTTAGTGTGAAAAATTCGAGACTCGTTTGATCTTACTATGCAGGCATGATACTTGGATGATGACACTATTGTTGGGGGCACTTTGGAGGTAGGGAGGGTTTTGGATTTAATATTGCATATGACCCTCGTTTTGGTCTTCATCTTAATGTTGCTAAGACTAAGGTCTTTTGGCCCATTGAGGATCCTCGAAGTCGGTTTTTGTTCAGTTAAAATGCCGCAAGCGTATGGGATTATTGTAGATGGTTACGAGTCGATCTCAGGAAGTAAAGTTATGTACTAGTCGATTTATATTATACTTTAGCTACGAGGAATCAATAATAGAGAATTTGCTAGACTAAATATATAAGCAAATAACAACGATTTTAATCAAATTCTAAAAGGTCTAGAATCCGTAGTCTCATTATGGGTCGACAAGCTCTACTATAGATAAATAATTACCAAATCACTACTCGCATTAGCCACTACCTAATTTGTTATTACCACTCTTCCAGGTTAATTAAACTCCCTAATATTGATCAACCTACCTACTTCCATAAGCAAATTAAACCAAGTAGAGGCATTAAGTTGATAGTTGAGTCCTAATTATCAATTAGACACTTCAATGAATAACTAACAATCAAAGATAAGAGTAATGTTCTAAACTAAACCGCCTCGCTTCCACAAATTGATTTAGCTTTAACCTATTATTAGCTGATGTACTTGGTGGATAAATCTCGTCACAAAACAATTACCAATTCCCATTGAACAATCAATTAGCTCCTAGATTCATTCAATCAAAAACAACAATCCAATTCCATATAAATCTTTATCTAAATCCGAAATAACAATTAGGTAATGAAATTTAACAATTCAATTCATGCTTGTTATCCCTACAACAATCCTACGAACCCTAGATGGGAAATTACTCACTCATAATAAAAGATGACAAACAATTCATAATTAAATCATTACAAAACATAATTAAAAGAATAAATGAAAGATTACTTGTAATTAAAGAACCTGAATGTTGAATAGAACGAAATATAATTGCAATAATCCAAAGAGCGACGTAATTAAATCTTAATGTAAAGAGTTTTTGTAATTAGGTCTAATGATATTATAAGCATAAGTTAAAAACAATGTATCCGGAACTAAATATAAAAGAGTTTCTTAATTATAGGTCTTTTATTAGAACTTGGAAACTAGGCTAAATTAGAGTTTCCAAACCTCGGGTAGCATAGCTGCAGTCCCCTCCGCCCGGGTACAAAACATCCCCGCCCGGGGGGTTTCTTCTGGCCAATTCGGGCTTCAAGTGTCAATTTCCCCGCCCGGGCTCATTTCACCCCCGCCCGGGGAGATCTTCTTATCTTCCCTTCTTCATAAAATACTTCAATCTATAATGCTCATGGGGTCTAAGCATTTGTCCTTCATTACAATGTCCGAGAACTCGTTTCTCATCAATCCTATCATGGATTCCTTTCCAAGGATGGTCTATTTTGACCTGAAACAAACACGAAACATACCAAAGTGTAGTATATATCGAAACATCATGAAACCATGCAAAGCTAGCCTAAAATCATGTCAAGGGGAGTCAAAATAAACCTAATTAAGCTACTAAATATACGTAAAATAAGCACTTAAAAAATTCCCTTGAGCCAAAGCCTTGCTTGTCCTCAAGAAAATACTCATCAAACAATCAAAAACCTAGAAGGATAAGATAATAAAATAGCTAAACAACTCAATACCAAATGCATCACACGAAACTAGCATCATACATGTATAGGCCCGTTCCCTTGATAAATCAAAGGGAGTTGTGAAAACACAAACATAATCGATGATCATAAGACTGTGCAACACCCCACTCCATGCTTAATCCTTTAACCGTGCAATACCATGTACTAGGCGCTCACAAGATGTCACTCATCACACATAGAACAAGGCAATTTTTATTGTGGCACTCACCGATTCAACCCGCAGGAAAGATGCTAAAATGGCACTACGTCCACAATAAAGAGTGGAATACCCCTCCAATTCTAATGCATTAAGTCAAACAAGCATGGCAAAGGGTTGCAAAGAGGCTTAGGTCGAAGGGTAAAAAGTGGCAACATATTTGGATAATGTGGAGTTAAAAGTCGGTAGTGGCATATTTGTACTTACTAAAAGAATATCCAACATTATGAACCCAACATCACTAAGTAGACAATATAAGACAATCTGAAAGAGCTAAAACACAATGGTGAAATGGTCTTATACCTTGTAACACAATGAAAGTGAAAAATATGCTGAAAATCACTACTTCCCATTTAAATCCCATTAGACATCATTTGTTAATTACAATACAAAGCAAGCTCTAATTCGGACATAAACCCAAAGCCCAACTTAATGGACTATATCTTTCTTGATCATACATAAAAGTCTCCATGTCATTCCCTCTTTTTTTCCTTCATTCATGCTTTTCTTTTCTTTTCCTTTTTTTTTTCATATACATTTTTTTCTTTTTTATCAACTCTTTATTTTCATGAGAGGAACGACATGGGATAAGAGTAATAAGATACACTAGTCCAAAGAATAAACTCCATGCTATCAAGTGAAATATTATACTAGAAAATTAAACAACCTTACCCACCTTTAGTAGCAAAATAAGCACAAAAGTACTACACACGATTGACCCGGCTAAAGTCGGAGGTTTTGGAATAAAGCTATATAATGTGGGTTATCAAAGAATATCAGGCTAGAAAGGCTTAGACGGGCTACAAGTAGAGAATTAATTCAAAGGGTAATAAATCAAGTCTATTTGGCCAAGTGGAGTTCAATTTATAATCAAAAGAAACATGCGTCATAATGCAAGATGATCGAATGCACAAGGAGAATGGGGGAATACGCCACACTCAAGTAAAGCGCATCCTAGAGGGAAACTACTCACAAATCCTAAGAATAAGACCGGGGGAATGCGAAGAATGAACTACTAACTAGATAAAATTCCGCAAGCGTACGGGTCTATTGTAGATGCTTACGAGTTGCTCTCAGGGAAGTAAATTTAAGTACTAGTCGAGTTAGATTATACTTTAGCTACGAGGAATCAATAATAGAGAATTACCTAGACTAAATTTATAAGCAAATAACAACGATTTTAATAAAATTCAAAAAGGTCTAGGCTCAATAGTCTCGTTATAGGTCGACAAGCTCTACTAAAGATAAATAATTACCAAATCACTACTCGGATTAGACACTACCTAATTTGCTATTACCAACTCTTCCGGGTTAATTAAATTCCTTAATAATGGTCAACCTACCTACTTCCATAAGCAAATTAAACCAAGTAGAGGCATTAAGTTGACAGTTGAGTCCTAATTATCAATTAGACACTTTAATGAATAACTAATAATCAAAGATAAGATTAATGTTCTAAACTAAACCGCATAGCTTCCATAAATTGATTTAGCTTTAACCTATTATTAGCTGATGAACTTGGTGGATAAATCTCATCACAAAACAATTACCAATTCCCATTGAACAATCAATTTGGTCCTAGATTCATTCAATCAAAAACAACAATCTGATTCCATATAAATGTTTTTCTAAATACGAGATAACAATTAGGTAATCAAATTTAACAATTCAATTTTGCTTGTCATCCCTACAACAATCCTACGAACCCTAGATGGGAAATTACTCACTCATAATAAAAGATGACAAACAATTCATAATTAAATCAATACAAAACATAATTAAAATAATAAATTAAAGATTGCTTGTAATTAAAGAATCTGAATGTTGAATAGAACGAAATATAATTGCAATAATCTAAAGAGCGAAGTAATTAAATATCAATCTAGAGAGGTTTTGTAATTAGGGCTAATGATATTCTAAGCATAAGTTAAAAACAATATATCCATAACTTAGTATCAAAGAGTTTCTTAATAATAGGTCTTTTATTAGAACTTGGAAACTTGGCTAAATTGGAGTTTCCAAATATCGGGTAGCATAACCGCAGTCCCCCCCCCCCCCCCCCCCGCCTTGGTACAAACATCCCTGCCCGGGGGAGTACTTCTGCCCAATTTCAGCTTCAAGTGTCAATTTCCCCGCCCGGGGCTCATTTCTGAAAGTCCATAGACCCTAATTAGACTCATCTAATTAGTGACCAAATTAAAAATTAATTTAGTGTTTAAATGACCTCTGTAACATGCATGCAAATATAAAGGCATAAACACAAAAGAAGAAATTTTATCACATTGATTTGGAAATAATATGGGCACAATAAGAACTCCTTCTTATTGTTCTTGAGCTATGAAATAGATGATCCTCCAAGAATCTTCAAACTACAAGACCTCCTTTAAATTGCACCCAAGATTAACCCAAATAAACTTAACTTATTACTAACTAGATAATAAGAAAAGATTCACTAATATTAGATTATATTACTACTTTAGTTATACTTAGTAAATATTAGTATATGAGAGTTTATAGAGAGATGTAAGGTTTTTAGAGAGATATGAGCTCAAAATAAGCACAAAAGAAGAAGTCACTAAAATGAGCAACAATTGCTCATTTTATAAAGCATATGACCGGCTCATGTGAGCCCCATGAGACCATTTATTTTGCTTATTTTAATCTCACGCAAAATGGTAGAGTTTAGAATTGTTTATGATCATGTTTATGTGTGATAATATGTCATAACCAATATGTTGTAGTGTGATACAAGAAATGAATAATCATCATTGTGTTTTTCCACTACAATTTCGGTCCACATGGTGAAATGTAGTCCATTTTGATTTTTGATATTTGTCCCACAAATACTTATAATCATATGCTTAATTATCTTAAATAATTAAATGTTAATTTGATCATATAACAATTATATGACATAAATTAATAAATAATATGCACTAAACTTTTAAGTGATATTTTACCATTATATCAATATATATATGGGTCCCACAATGCTTAGTTAATTTATTTTACAACTCCTTGTAAATATAATTAACTAATCACCTCTACCTAAAAATATATATAAAACCTCAATTAATTTAGTAAATTAACGATTAATTACTAAACTAGATCTTATTTAATCATATTAAAATAAGATATAAATTTATTAGTCAATTATCGCATAATTGAATAATAAACTTAATCGAATTTAAGTTCCAAACTCAATTTCTAACAATTAACTCTCGTACATATAAAATATATGTAATAGACTAATCAACTGTATCATATACAAATAATTACTAGTCATCCCACGAATATTCCAAAATGCGATTTATTATGTAAATGAACTATTGTGAAGGACACTTACTCCAACAGTCTCCCACTTGTCCGATACAAGTTGTGCAAGAAGCAACACTGTTGCTGAGGACTCCTCCTCCTACAATATCTCCCACTTATCTCGACAATTTGTGTGCAAGAAGCAACACTGTTGCTGAGGACTCCTCCTCCTACAATATCTCCCACTTGTCTCGACAATTTGTGTGCTAACGATTCTCTCGTCTCTTTGTGTCACATCCTCCCACTCATCGCAAGGTGTCTTTCATGTCGCACTTGCGATTGAAAAATATATAAATAGAGTGGTTTTCTCGTTCTGAGAGAGTAACTGTCTGACCGGAAAATCTACCAGAGATCTCTTTCGAGCGTGACCACGCATTTCCAGTCGTCACTACTCCTCGAGTGGCCCAAAGATGTTAATACCCAACGTGGATGGATAATTCCTGTTGAACCAACTTACACTGTATAATGCAGATTACCATGACTCAGAAGATGCTCATCGGCCTCCTATCACGGCACGACTTAGTGACAAAAACCAAGTTCAATCGGAAACTACACCGACTCAGGTAAATGGTCGCCAGTCTAAAGAATCGACTCATAGGAAATAGAAATCCCTGCCACGACCATGCTTCAACAATTTGATAAGGGATCCTATAAAGGTCATTTGCCGAAAGAGTGTCATACAGTCTGCCTATGTAAACGACCAGTCATCTCCATGACCCCATGGCGCTGAACTAGCCATCAATCGACTTCCAATCTAGTCACTACGAGACGTCACCTCATATGAGTGACTAGGGACAATAGTACTAAGTTCATCTTGTTCACTTGAATTGTGTTCAACTTGTCATAAAACTAATTCAGATAAAACAAAGTATTGACATTTAGTCAAACTAATATAAAGAGCTCATATAAAACTCGAAAAATGAATGCAATTATCATATATGTAAACACTGATTCAATATTCAACTATTACATATCATATAATCTAAAGGAATTCAGGTACTCATCTTAATCCCATTGCGACGACATGACCATCATGCTTAGGCTTTAAAAGAGGCTTGGTTAGAGGATCAGCGATGTTATCGTCTGTCCCAACCTTACATACATCAATTTCCTTCCTCTCCACGTAATCTCTAATTACATGGTATTTCCTAAGTACATGTCTAGACTTGTTACTAGACTTGGGTTCCTTTGCCTGAAAGATAGCCCCACTGTTATCACAATACATCGTGATTGGATCTGCGGCGGTGGGGACTAGTCCTAGACCTTCCATGAATTTCTGAATCCACAGAGCTTTCTTTACAGCCTCTGATGCTGTAAGGTACTCAGCTTCTGTTGCAGAATCCGCAGTCATGCTTTGCTTGAAGCTCTTCCAGCAAACAGCTTCTTCATTCAACACAAAGCCATAACCAGATTGGGATTTTAAATCATCCTTATCAGTTTGGAAACTAGCGTCCGTGTAACCCTTTACACGCAATTCAGTTTCTCCTCCAAACACCAAGAACGAATCTTTAGTCCTTCGTAAGTAGTTAAGGATGTTATTGACAGCTATCCAGTGACTCTCACCTGGATTGGCTTGATAACGAATCGTCATGCTTAAAGCATATGCGACGTCGGGGCGAGTACACATCATAGCATACATGATTGATCCAACTGCGGAAGCATAAGGGATCAACTTCATGTGTTCAATCTCCTCGGTGACGCTAGGACTCTGCGATTTGCTTAGAGTGATACCATGACCCATTGGAAGAAAGCCTCTCTTAGAGTCTTTCATTTTGAACCGATCAAGAATCTTATCTATATAAGCTTCTTGACTTAATGCTTGTATCCTCTTGGATCTATCTCTATAGATCCGGATACCCAAAATGCGTTGTGCCTCTCCCAAATATTTCATCTAGAAATGTTTCCTTAGCCACTCCTTTGTAGAAGTAAGCATTGGTATATCATTCCCAATGAGAAATATGTCATCCACATACAAAATAAGGAAAGTAAGTTTGCTGCCACTAAGCTTCATGTATAAACATGGCTCCTCGACACTTCGAGTGAAACCGTTTTGTTTAATAACATGATCGAAGCGATGATTCCAACTCCTCGATGCTTGCTTAAGATCATAAATGGATCTCTTAAGTTTGCACACCTTATTAGGGTTGGATATATCCACAAAACCTTCAGGTTGGGTCATTTACACTTCCTCTTCTAGAATCCCATTCAAGAAGGCAGTTTTGACATCCATTTGCCAAATTTCATAGTTATGAAATGCGGCAACCGCTAAGAGAATCCTAATGGATGGAAGCATAGCGACTGGGGCGAAGGTTTAGTCATAGTGTAAAACATGAACTTGAGTGAAGCCTTTCGCCACTAATCTAGCTTTGTAGACATTATTATGTCCATCTATGCCGTGTTTGATCTTTTAGATCCACTTCCACTGAAGATTTCGTACCTTCTCAGGTAAGTCTACCAAGTCCCATACTTGATTTTTGCACATAGAATCCATTTCGGATCGCATGGCATCGAGCTAATGCGCGGAGTCGGGACTACAAACGTACTTGTAGGTGGTGGGTTCATCACTTTCAAAAAGTAACAAATCACCATCTTCCTCGATGCATCCGAGGTAACGGTCAGGTTGATGACTATTTCTACTTGACCTTCTAGGGACAACAACCGTTTCAGACGAGGAGGGAACGTTTTCCTCTACTTCATTTTCGGTTTGTGGCTCTTGAACTTCATCAAGTTCAAAATTTCTCCCACTCTGTCTTTTAGAAACGAAATCGTTTTCTAGAAAGACAGCATCACGAGCCACATGTTTGTAGAAGTAATAACCACGTGTTTCCTTAAGATACTCTACAAAAAAGACATTTGTTGGATCTGGGTGCGAGTTTGTTGTTAGACTTGTCATGAATATACGACTCGCAACCCCAAATTCTCATAAACGACAAGTAAGGAGCCTTTCCTTTCCATATCTCATATGGAGTCTTATCTGCCGCTTTAGTCGGGCTACGATTTAGTGAAAAATATTGCGGTTAAGATAGCAAATCCCCAAAAAAAATCAGGAAGCTCTGTGAGACTTATCATTGACCGAACCATATCTAATAAAGTTCGGTTTCTCCTTTCGGACACACCATTTAGTTGAGGTGTGCCAGGAGGAGTCCATTTTAATACTATACCGCAATCTTTTATGTGTGAATCAAATTCATTATTTAGGTATTCACCGCCACGATCAGATCTTAGGGTTTTAATCTTCTTATTCAATTGGTTTTCTACTTCGTGTTGTAACTCTTTGAACTTTTCAAAGGCCTCAATCTTATGCCTCATTAAGTAGACATATCCATATGTACTCAAGTCGTCGGTAAATGTAATGAAATAATTATAACCACCTCTAACTTGGAGAGTCATTGGGCCACACACATTCGTATGTACAAGGCCTAATACTTCACTTGCTCATGTCCCTTTTCCTGTAAAAGGAGCACGAGTCAACTTGCCCAAAAGGCAAGATCGCATACACCATAAGATTCGTAATCAAATGGGTTGAGAAGTTTTGGTGAAACAAGTCTCTTTATGCGTCGTTCGTTTATATGAACTAAACGACAATGCCAAAGGTATGATTGATTAGGTTCACCTAATTTGAGCTTCTTACTCTGTACATGATAAACTTCATTAACATTATCTAGAACATAAATACCTTCAATAGAGACGGCTTTACTATAAAACACATCATTAAATGAAAATGAACAACTATTGTTCTTGATTACAAAAGAAAAACCCTCCGCGTCAAGCACGGAAATGGAGATAATGCTCTTGGTCAAGGAGGGTACAAAATAACAATTATTTAAATACAATTCAAGACCACTAGGTAAGGTGAGTACATAAGTTCCTACAGAGACGGCGGCTACTCTTGCTCCATTTCCCATTCGTAGGTCCACATCACCGTTGGCTAGTGCTCGCACGTCGTTCAGCCCAAGCAAATGATTACAAAGGTGAAAACGACATCCGGTATCAAATACCCAAGTGGAAGTGCAACAATAGTTAATATCTATCATATAGAGAGAAGAGAGGATTATACCTGACGGTGTCACACATCCGTCCTTCTTATCCTTCAAATACTTTGGACAATTGCGTTTCCAATGTCCCTTGCCTTTTCAATAAAAGCATTCAGCGTAGTCATGCTTCTTGCCCTTAGCCTTGGCATTGCTATACACAATAGCTTTGCCCTTTCCGTTCCCATGCTTCTTAAGTTCTTCAACTTTATTTAAAGAACATCCTTTTTCTCACTCCCACTAGCCTCCATATCCCTTTCGACTTCGGTAAGGAGGGCATGGAGCTCATGAAGGCTCTTGTCCATGACATGCATGTTATAGTTCGCCCTAGTTTGGGCGAGCTTGGGAGGAAGTGAGTGAAGGATGCGGCCAACCGCTAGCTTCTTTGGAATCTTAACCCCTAGACGCTTTAGGGTGTCCACATGCTCAACTATCTTGAGAACATGTGGGCCAACGTTTTGGCCCTTGTCTAGCTTGGCTTCAAAAAGGCATGTCATAGCATTGTATTGGCGTATGCCGGGTGATTGAGAAAACGCCGAAGTCACCCTAGATAATATCTCATATGCTCCTCGGGTGATGTATTGTTTCTTAAGACTTAGAACATTCAACATATTAAGACCATCTTGACGTCATTTACTACTTTCAAGTACTCCTCATAGGCGGCCTTGGCCGCATTAGTAGCGCTTGGGCCGGGTTCATTAGGAGGGGTTTCAGTCAAGTAGCGCTAGACATTATCTGATAACACCGCGCTCTTAATCGTTTGCTCCCACTCGACGAAATTAGATCCAGCGTCTTTTAAGAAGCATTTGTCCATTACGGACCTTAGCCATGAGTCTTTGCTAATTTAAATGGTATTGTTGTTTTTATTGTTTGCCATTGCGAATTGAATTACTAGAACAAAATTAGGAAATATTAACATTCATTGTTTTAATCAATTTTTACTTGTAAAAATAATTTAAACATGTCACTCATATAATGAGTCCAACCCAATTTAGGCATGTAATCGCATCACCCTACTTACCCGAGGTAAAAAGGTCCACGTTTTGGTTGTCCTAATGAACACGGGATTCATAGGTGATTTAATTGGTAAGTCTAAATCTCAATTTATTTTAAGTTGTGTGAGAGGTCTTGCCAATTTAGTTATTAATTCCCTATAAGTGAACTAAGTCGGCGAATTTTGAATAACGTTGAATGGACAATCGAGAAATAGAAATGCATGTTGGCGATTTTGGCATGAGCGGAAAACATAAGCAAGCAATTAACATATATTAAATCCTAGTATGGCCACCTAGCTAATCTTATTAGATAGATGATTACAAAATCAGAAACCAACTCGTTGGATTATCAATCTTATTAATTAGCTAATCCTAGAATGTCTAACTCTAGTCAGCTGATCGTTATTGATTTACGTTAATCAACTAACGTGGAGTATCAATATACTAGTCATCCCACAAATATTCCAAAATGAGATTTATTATGTAAATGCACTATTGTGAAGGACACATACTCCAACAATTTCACCCCCGCCCGAAAAGATTTTCTTATCTTCTCTTCTTCATAAAATACTTCAATATATAATGCTCATGGGGTCTAAGCCTTTGTCCTTCATTCCAATGTCTGAGAACTCGTTTCTCATCACTCCTATCATGGATACCTTTCCAAGGATGGTCCGTTTCGACCTGAAACAAACACGAAACATACCAAAGCGTAGTATATATCGAAACATCATGAAACCATGCAGAGCTAGCCTAAAATCATGTCCAGGGGAGTCAAAATAAGCTTAATTAAGCTACTAAATATACGTAAAATAAGCACTTAACAAATTCCCCCGAGCCGAAGCCTTGCTTGTCCTCAAGCAAACACTCATCAAACAATCAAAAACCTAGATGGATAAGATAGTGAAATGGCTAAACAACTCAATACCAAATGCATCACCCTACACGAAACTAGCATCATACATGTAAAGGCCTGTTCCCATGATAAATCAAAGGGAGGGGTGAAAACACAAACATAATTGATGATCATAAGACGGTGCAACACCCCACTCCATGCTCAATCCCTTAAGCGTGCAATACTATGTACTAGGCGCTCACAAGATGTCACTCATCACATATAGAACAAGGCAATTTTTATTGTGGCACTCACCAATTCAACCTGCAGAAAATATGCTAAAATGGCACTACGTCAACAATAAAGAGTGGAATACCCCTCCAAATCTAATGCATTCAAGTCAAACAAGTGAGGCAAAGGGTTGCAACGGGGCTTAGGTCGAAAGGTAAAAAGTGGCAACATATTTGGATAATAATGTGGAGTTAAAAGCCGGTAGTCGCGTATTTGTACTTACCAAATGAATATCCATTATTAGGAACCCAACATCACTAATTAGACAATATAAGACAATTCGGAAGAAGTAAAACACAATGGTGAAATGATCTTATACCTTGCAACACAAGGAAAGTGACAAATATGCTAAAAATCACTACTTCCTATTTAAATCTCATTAGACACTATTTGTTTATAACAATACAAAGCAACCTCTAATCCGGACATAAACCCAAAACCTAACTTAATGGACTGACTATCTCTTTCTTGATCATACGTAAAAGTCTCCATGTCATTCCCTCTTTTTTATTTTTTTCCTTCATTCATGTCTTTCTTTTCTTTTCCTTGTTTTTTCCTTTTTTTTTTCATATTCATTTTTTACTTTCTTATCAACTCTTTATTTTCATGAGAGGAACGACATGGGATAAGAGTAAAAAGATACACAAGTCCAAAGAATAAACTCCATGCTATCAACAAGTGACATATTATACTAGACATTTAAACACCCTTACCCACCTTTAATAGCAAAATAAGCACAAAAGTACTACACACGACTGACCCGGCTAAAGTCGGAGGTTTTGGAATGTAGCTATATAATGTGGGTTACCAAAGAAAATCAATCTAGAAAGGCTCAGACAAGCTACAAGCAGAGAATTTATTCAAAGGGTAAAAAATCAAGTCTATTTGGCCAAGTGAAGTTCAATTTATTTTCAAAAAGAAACATGCCTTGTAATGCAAGATGATCGAATGCACAAGGAGAACGGGGGAATACGCCACTGATGAAGTGGTTTGTCGTCAATCCACACATCAAAAATAAACCCGATATAAGTAGTATAAAGGGGTCGAATCCACGAGGATGGAGGGGTTAACTACAAGCTTGAATGAGTCCTATTCTAGCCTAACAAGAGTTGGATGAGAGGATTAACTATGAACTACTAAATGCAAGAAGTTGCTAAAATGATATGGTAAAAACAATTTATGGAAAACTAAGGTAAATGGTTCACCTTAGGGGGATCAATGGGTTGGTCAAGTAATTAGCAAGTGGGTAATAAGTTTGAGTAGAATTAATTGCTAATGTCTCAACAATTAATAATCTTCAACAAAGCTATCGCATTTGTCTCAAATTAGTCATATAAACACTAGTCTAATCATCTCTACCACCGTCGCTTAAGAGCTAATCAAACAATACTTGATAAAGTGTGTAACTTTCGTTTACACAATTCATCAAACACCTAGTGTGCATATGGGTAATACTCTAATTATTACCACAAGTCTACTAATCACTCAACCAATTATCCCACATAATCCTCCGTTAGGCTCCCCCTAAACCCTAGAGGGAGATTACTCACTCATGTTGAAGGAAATCAAACAACTAAACAACAAGAATAAGAAGAAGAACATCATACTTTGGAAATGAATAATTCTAACAAACAAATGACAAATAATTAACTTGAAATGAAATAAATTGCATAACCAACTAAAAGATGAGAAATTTATACCAACAATACTTGTATTAATGAATAGGGAGAATGTCTTCACTTAAAATATTCAATACAAACCCAAGTTGTAACACTAAACCAAGTTGCAATTACTAATTAACCACTAATTAGCTTAATTATGGAAGATTAAAAGAAGATTAAATGCTAATTCTATGAGAGTTTTCAGATCTAGGGTTTCGTGTCCTTTAATTACATAAGAGGGTCTATTTATAGGTTTACAAAATGGAGAAGAAATGGGCTTCGAAAGGCTTCATGGACTGGCAAAATCACGACCGTGAAATGGGTTTCACGGTCGTGAAATCAGTCTCATGACCGTGAAACTGCAAGTCACGGTCGTGAGATAAGTGGCAGAACAAGGTCTTCTTTTACGAACAAGTCACGACCGTGAAACAAGTTTCACGACCGTGACTTAACTTTCACGACCGTGAAACTAGTTTCACGACCGTGACTTAAAATGCACGAAAATTCGCCCTTTTGGAAAGGGGTCTCACGACCGTGAAACGCCTTTCACGCCGTGAAATGCTTCTTGTCCCTCTTCCTATGCCTGACTTTGTTACTTCCTTCCCGGTTTCGCTTGCCTTGACTCGGGAGGGCTTTGGCGCATCGAGTAGGGACCGCAAGGGTATGTGGGGCCCCCAAGGTATGCCGTGGGTCCTCCGAGTGATTCACCTTCTTCTTTGTCGATCAAAACTAGATAGAAATCGCCTCAAATGACGGTTTACCTACAAAAACACGATAAAAGCGAGAAATATGCTAGAAGAAGGTAAAACACGTAGAAACGCTCTTAGGGAGCGTTAAAGGCAAGCAAAACGAGACAAAAAGGGGTGAAAAAGTAGGGCGAAATGACACTATATCAGCTACACTCAAGTAAAGTGCATCCTAGAGGGAAACTACTGACAAATCCTAAGAATAAGACCGGATACAGGTACGCCTGTCTTGGAGGCTCTACATCCTCTAAATATTAAGTAGTTATGCCTAATACAAGGTGTGGTCAAGGATCTCGCGCCCCGTGAGGTGTCACAGTGCCAAGACTCATCTAGCAGTATTTTTGAGTTGTCTTAGAATGACAACTAAGGCCAAAAACATGCAATTAACAAGTTTCAATGGTTAGTAAAATGGAATGAGACATAATCAATGTTTAAGCATAAGCCAAATCCACTAGTAATAAGATGTCAACTTTTTTTGAATTTTTATGATTTTTTTTGAAAGAAATGCAATGCGATTAATGAACTATAATGAAAGAAATGCAATGCGTCGAATGAACTACTAACTAAATAACTACAACACATACATAATGAAGTGTATCCTCCCCGAAGCCTAAACGCCGCATTGTCCCCAATGCCAAAGAAATTCAAAACATGGGACAATAAACAAAAGAAGGGGGTATGGGGTTTGACTGACAACATGGTAAACCGCACCCGGGCGAGCTAAACAGATCCTTCATTATTATTTTTTAAAATGATAAAACGAAAATAAATACATACCTAACTTGGGTTGCCTCCCTAGAAGTGCTTTTTTAACGTCATTAGCTTGACGCTCTTGCAAATTATTAACATGAATTGCCCTTAGATGAGCGATAAACAATATCTGGTGGTACACATCCATCATCGATTAATTTTTCTTTCTCTTTCACCTTGGCACGCCAAATTAGTTCCCCTGTGGAATGATGTTGACTAGTGTCGGTGGGATGCACTAGGCCTTTACATTGATCCTTCAAAATTGTTGGTCTCGCTACCTTAACCATATAATTTCTTCCAGGGGGTTCTACTGATGGCTTAACAATCTCAAAGCAAACATTGATAGTATCACCAATAGCAGGACATGTATTAGAAATGGGGAAACATACATGTGGGTCAAGTAGTTTGAAGGTCACACTTTCATCCTTAAATCTCAAAACTAGTTCACCTTGTTTCATGTCTATCAATGTCCTTCATGTGGCTCGAAATGGTCTCCCTAAGATTAAGGGTATTTTATTGTTATCTTCCACGGGAAAAGAGAACTTATTTACCTTGACCAAAGTATCCTCAACTACCCCATTGGGGATTCGGATAGTAGTATCTGCCATTTGGAGCGACACCTTAGATGGTCTAAGGTCCTTAATTCCCATTTTATGAAAAACGGAAAGAGGCATCCAATTTATACTAGCACCATGATAACACAAGACCCTCTCAAATTTAATTCCATTAATCATACAAGGGAGAGTGAAACTACCCGGATCCTCAGTTTTGGGTGATAAATTATTTAGCACAACAGATGAAAAATCTTCAGTTAATAAAACTATTTTAACATACTCAAGGGACCTAATATGAGTTGTTTTAACAACTTGACATATAAAGGCATTTCACTAAGAAGATCAAGAAAGGGCATGTTAACCTGGAGTTTCTTGAGAATTTAAGAAAACTTAGCATACCGTTTTTCAAGTGTGGCTTGGGCCAAACGTTGAGGAAACGGGATCGGCGATATATAAACCCTTTCATTTGTACCCCCGTTACTAGAAATCTTTGGAGGCTTTGCATGTTCTTGTTCCAAATTAAACCAGCTTTCTCCCCCTCCACTACTTCTCTTACAACCTTCTCTGCCGACACCTTTAACTCTTTCCCACCCCTCAAAGTGATAGCATTGCACCGAGCTGTTGGAGTAGGTGTCCTCCACAATAGTGCGCCACTTAATAAATCTCATTAAGGAATATAATTGGGATATTTATTGACTATATATATGATTAGTCAGTTGATTAACGTAAATCAATAACGGTTGGCTGACTAGAGTTTGACGTTATTGTCGTATGACGACGGTGATCAACTGATCCCTTTCGGTCACACCTAAAGGATGAAATCCAAATAGTAACTAATTATTTTTATATGATACAGTTAATTAGTCCATTACATATATTCGATATGTACGAGATTTAATTATTAGAAATTGAGTTATGAACTCAAATTCGATTAAATTTATTTTTCAATTATGCGATAATTGACTAATAAATTTATATCTTATTTTAATATGATTAAATAAGATTTAACTTAGTAATTAATCGTTAAATTACTAAATTAGTTGAGGTTTTGAGATAGAGGTAATTAGTTAATTATATTTACAAGGAGTTGTAAAATAAATTAACTAAGCTTTGTGAGACCCATTATATAATGATGTAATGGTAAAATATTACTTAAAATGTTAAGTACATATTATTTATTTAATTGTGTCATATAATTGTTATATGATCAAATATTACACTTAATTATACAAGATAATTAAGCATATGATTAATAAGTATTTGTGGGACAAATATCAAAATCAAAATGGACCATAATAAGGCTCATGTGGCCGGTTGTGGCACATGTAGGAAGAAATGATTTTGTTCTTTTCTTCTTACACAATTCTCCTTTTGATTGTGACATTACCTACATACTTTAATCATACTAAACATTTCCTACACTCCACCTTATTGCATGTGAATAAATTAAACAAAATAAGAGGCCATTTTGCTTGTAATGGTCCGGCCATATTGGCCTTATAATGAACAATAGTTGTTCATTTTTCATTACTTCATTTTGGTGCTTGATTCACACTTCTCTCTAAAACTCTTCCTCTCTCTAAAAACTCTCATAATACTAATATTTCCTAAGTATTACTAGTGTAGTAATATAATCTAATATTGGTAGTATTATATCTATCTTATTATCTAGTTAATAATAAGGGTAGATTATTTGGTATCATCTTAGTGCAACTTGAAGGAGGACTTCTAGTTTGGAGATTATTCTTGTTCGTCCATATTAATAGCTCAAGAACAACAAGAAGGAGTTCTTGTTGTGCCCTTTTATTTTCCATATCAATGTGAGGAAATTTCTTCTTTTATGTAAATGTCTTTATATTTGCATGCATGTTACATAGATCATTAAATACTAAATTAACAAGTAATTTAGAAACTAATTAGAGGAGTCTAATTGAGGTCTATGGACTTTCATGTGGTATCAGAGCTAGCTTGTAGCATGCATGTTCATTTTGGACATTTTTTATTAAAGTTATAAGATAACTAATAAATCAAAGATTTTGAGTTAAAATACGATTCTGACAAACATTTTTGGTGCATGTATACCTAATGACCTCAAAATGTTTGTGGTCAAATTTCGTGATTTTAGGGATTAATTTGCTATTTATTTTGATTTTTGGCGTTTAAACCGAGTTAACATGCATTTTATGAGTTAAAAGTTAACTAAAAATAGTTTCATGTTGATTCTAGCCATGAAATTTTAATATGATCTCACATGCATTTCTTACATATTGTATGTAAAATTTCGTGAATTTTACTTATGTATTGCATGTTCATTGATTTTTATACGATTAAAGTCGATAATATGAGATTATAATGTTCATAAAATTAAACGTCCTTTTATGGTCCTTGAAATTTTGGTACATTTTAACATTCTGATTTGATCATTTGGTGAATGGAATTCATAATTTGTTTCAATGTTTACTTAGTAATGATTTATTTGATAAAAACAAATTAAATTACCAAAAGCTATTGTTCATAAAATTAATTTAAATTTTTTGAACAAATGTTTTTATTTTTATA
>JAIUZE010014253.1:0-15161 GCA_022085475.1 Heliosperma pusillum | reverse complement strand
GGCAACAGCGCTAGAAGTGATTCCTGAAGTTCAATATTAGTTGGAAAATTTTATTAACTACTGAACTTGAATATAAAATGATACCGTATTATGAAAAATTTTCTAACCTGCACTTTCAAATATGGTGCTCGCATAAAACAGAATGGCATTGATTCCACTGAGCTGCTGAAGTACGAGTAACCCGATACCTAGCTGAAGTATGGAAACAGGTAATAAGAAAACACATTTAGAACATTTTCTGAAGGTCTATAGCAGTGCTGCAAAATAATAGTTGTAAGCAAACCGGTTTACCATCAAGGGGAACCAGTATCGTCTTCTCTGGAGATGTGCTAGACGGATTGTATTATTTCTGCTCGAAGATGACACAGATTTCTGCAGTACAGCACATTTAGTCAGAACTTAGGTTTATGTCCATGAAAAGAAAATATCAGTGACTGTGAACTTCTCTCAGTTTTAGTTGTGCAAATCAGTGTCTTGATATACCGTTTCACTAGTTCTCCTATGGGGCAGTCTCGTCTATATATCATTAGGAGACGATCTCATATGAGAAATTTTGTTTACATTCAGTGTTTCTTGCGATGAACTAAGTAGAAAACAGAATTTCAGATGCAATGGGAAGTATCTTATAATAGTACTAGTTCTAGTATATAAGAATACCTTGATATCAGCCAACTCCGCAGAAATGTCTGTTTCAAATCCTCGTAGAACTTGCAGAGACGATTCACAAGCTTCAAGCATCCCCATCTTTGCCTGGTAAAGCGTGGAAATCGGAGTCAAACTGTATTTCATTATAACAAAGAAGTCTCAAAGGAAATTGTCATTTTATTTACCAGCCAGCGAGGTGATTCCGGTACAAAGAACAATCCTGGTATTAGTACCGCACAAGGCAGAACTCCTGAAGTAGACGAGGTAAAACATTACTCGTATAAGAAAAAGATCGTGTCACAAGGTTACTTTTTCACATAAAGTTGCCTTCTCGCCTAAATAGATCAGATGCAGGGTTCAAAAATATAATTTATTAATAACAATGCGTCATGATTTGATTTATGAAAGATAAACACACCAAGTACTGCTAGCACTCGCCACTCCACAAAAATTCCGAGCAGATAAACCAGCATTATCCCTATCGTAACAGCTAGCTGAAAACAGAATAATTTGATGAGCCAGTTTTATCCCAAATTTGTCGATTCATTTGGAGGAAAAATAGAAACGAGCAATATGACGATAAATAAGATGTAATCACCTGGTTCACTGATCCAAGCATGCCTCTCATGTTCTGAGGAGCTATTTCAGCAATATAAACAGGCACCTAATTACATCAAGATCAACAAAACTGTACATTAATATGGTTATATGGATCAGTGACATCAGTGTAATGATAATGTTATCATGAAACCGTCTCATATGAGAATTTGTGTTGCACATATCGAGCAACCTAGCTAAGATAGGTAAGTGAACATTCTACAGAAATAATCGGATTACCGTGTAGGAAATAATGCCAACACCAAAACCATCGAGCAATCGTCCCATGTACAGAAACGAGATATCCTGTCACAGAGCATCCAATTAGCAAAAATGAACCTTAAGCAATATGCTGCTATACACAATGTTAACTCGTAAACTAATTTCCTGCTCACTTACTTTCGAAACTGCTATCACAAGCCATCCTATGACATTAGGAATCGCGGCAATCATCAGTGACTGCATTTCAACCAAAAACAGCATAATCAATTACATTCTCTACAGCACTTAGGTTGTAAGCTATATTAATAAAACTGCTTAGAGAAAGTCGTACCCCTTTACGGCCAATGTACTCGGAAATCTGTCCACTGGCAATTGCACCAACCATTGCTCCCACATTTGCTAATGACCCAAACATAGAAAACTGTCTCCTCCATAACAATAACAAATTAGATTCCAACAATTCGTCGTTTACAACTAATTCAACAATCATACTCCTTTGATCACAAAAATAATCTAAATTTGACTTTGCTGATCAACCATAATTACATGTTTAGATAAAATGTGATTTTAATGTCATAAGACATTTTGAAAAAGTTATAATCTTTGTATATATAATTAAATATATTGTGTGAAATAACAGTCAAAGTTGTCCTTTGATCACAAAAAATAACATGGATAAACTCGTCTATCAAAACTTTACCAGCTAATATAGTTGACATAATCATATATTCATATGTTACTCACCTCAGATACTTTAAGGCCAAGATCCTTAATGATCGCGGCTTGCGTTGGTGATGAATACCCAAACTACAAATTTAGAACAAAAAAATCAAAACCAAAATTTAAAATTTTTCTAAAAAAAAAAATTGAAATTGAGAAAAATTACGGTGTAGCCAAATTGGATAGGGCCAAGGGCGACGACGAGAACACAGAAGACGATGGAAACAGCAGAGTCTCGGAGATTCGCAATTGAGCCGAAAATACTTGATTGTCTAGACCCAATGACGATGCTTCCTCCAGCGCTACTTGAGGCGGTGCCAGTGCCGCCAGGGGTGTTCATCTTGTACCAGCTTCCTGTGTGGAGGAAGGGCTTCTTAAGCTCCGCCCTCGCTTCCTCCGTGTCGCCGCCGTTCATTTTACGGGTTCAGTTGTTGAATAATAGAAGATAGAGGGAAAGAGAGATGGGTTGGGTTGAAATATTGAATGATGAATAATGGAAGAAAATGGGAAGAAATGTCTGTTGAGATCTGTTATATGGCGCCAATGTTAGTTTATTTATTTTGTTTTTTGAATGACGTGGACCGATAAAATGTTACTCCGTAATAGTCTTTTGTGAGACGGTTTTATATAATTGTAAGATAAAACGGATTCACAAATTAAAAATATGGTCGTAAATAAGTAAGAGAACGATTATAAAAATACCCTGTTTATAGACGTTTTTGTGTAAGACTGTCTTATACGGGAGATTTGAGTATAAATTAATGTTTAATGAAGTATAGAACGTGAGGAAGGTGTCTTTCTTTGTTGTTCCTTTCGTTAGAATTCTTTTGGGATTTGTTAATTGATTATGATTATGTTCCTAGTTTGTGATTTGTTTTGATCTATTATAATATATCCACTTTGTGATTTAATAATAAATTAATTAATTGTGTTATAGATGATGAGATTTTTTTTCCCTTTAAATCTCAGGATGATCGTAAATGTAAATGAGAATGGACCATGTAAGTATCTTTTGATGTAGTCCAATAGATGCCATGTCACCATGCAAGAATTGGGATCCGGTGAGAACCACTAAGATAATGAGAACCGTGAGAACTCCGCCTTATAAAATTTATTTTTTAAAATTAACGAAATATTTGGATGCGGCGTAGAATATTATGGCTAGGTAACATACATCTTGGTCGAAAAAATATAAGTTACTGACGGAAATTGAGGTGAAATACAATTTATTAATTTTCATGCACCTAGTAATCAGTTTGATGCATATAACAATTTTCATGCACCTGATGCTCATTTTAATGCATCTAGGGCCTGTTATTTTCATGCATCTGGTAACTGTTTTCATGCATGTAGCAATTTTCGTACATCTAGTGCTCGTTTTCACGAATTTAGAGTAATTTTAGTGTACAAATTGAATTTATGTACATTAAGTACATATTTTTTAAATATAATCAATAAATTTTGTTTAGTTACTGCAAGTATTTTGCCTGAATAAACTAAACTAATGGTAAACTATCCAACAAAACTTTCGAAACAAGATTTGGTGGAGATTTAGTGAAGCTTCTCACGGTTCTCATTATGTTAGTGGTTCTCACCGGATCCTGACCCCACCATGCAAAAGGTTATCTAATATCTACAATTATATTTATAGTTGTTAATCATAGATATATAGTCTTATATAGATAGATAGGCAATTTGGGTCATTTTGGTCTTTGGAGAAATTGTAATTTTAGGAAAGTATAATAATTTTTGGGATTTTACATTTCACATAATTATTCAAAAGATATTTTGTTAAATAGAAATAGTGAGGAATTCATATGAATTTTCACTTATCTAGGGGATGATAACAAGTTGAATCGGCTACGAGCTTGGCTTTTATAGCTTTTGCTTATAAAGCAAAACTTAAGCTTGGAAAAATGGAATTTATTATCAAGTTTACAAGCTTAAACCTGTACTTCAAACAATATATACATATATGACTGTTAAGTTTTCGTTAAGTGTGGCAGACGATGTTATTACAGAAGTTGCAACTAAGGAAACTGCAGCTGGCTTGTGAACAACGTTTTTAGCCTTAGAATGCAAGTGGTATGTCGGCATGGGTTAGACACAATGCAAGGACAAGCATCGGGTGAAGACTTGAACGGTGCCTTAGACTATAAGGACGTGGAACTTCTATAGCTCGAGGGAGAGCCATTATGTTCGCGAAAGGCGACATGGGTCTCGCGGCGGTGAGACAAGCCATCTCAGAGAAGATTGCTAGCGATCCGGCGAGGTGGGCTGAGGCTTAATAGAGGCAACAAAAGCGATCCATGGTAAATCCAAAGGCGGTCAGGGGTGGTGCGATGAGGCACTAGAAGCGGACCCAGTCCAAGGTATATTGAATGTAGACGATCGAGGAGTTTGGTATGCATGTGTAGCACAAGTCTCGTGAAGGAACACACAAACCCCTCATGGGACACATGGTGTGTCGGTTAAGGGGAGGATATTGATACTTGGTGATGAAGGGTGTCTAGAAGTTGAGGCTATAAGATGTGGGGAGTTCACCATAGAGGTCAAGGTTCGAGTTAAGATGATGGTCCTTGGTTTGAGGTGTAAAGGTGCAAACTCATGTCCTACATTAATTGGAAGAATAAAGATAAAACAAGATCTTTATAGGTGTCCACAAAAATATACTAGTACGAGCTTTTTTTTGAAGGAGACCAAGAACAAATCCGTGAGGGCTTGGCTCAAAGCGGACATTATCATACTATTATGAATCATGGACACCGGCACAGCGAAGGTCCAACAAAAGGTATCAACGCTTCCGCACAACGCCCCTTTTCAATGGTAACAATTTGATTAATCTAACCAAATTTCATCAATTCCTAGTGAAATAAACAATCTATTTTTACTTGGGTAGTTGAGGCAATATAATGGTCAACCAAACATCCATACTTATTATTGCAATTTATAAGCAAATGGCAATTTACTACTCTTAAGTAATTGACAAAGTCACTTAATAGTGATATTCGTAATATGGTTTAAAATCGGTTAGGAAGGCATCTAATGAAGATTATTTTGATTACAAAAAAAAAAGTATGGTGATTAGATGGTAAAATTAGATCATTTTTTAATAGCAAGTTTGCTAAGTTGAACTAAAGGTCGTTAAAGAAAACTCATAAAAAGGTTGCCATCTAAAAGTTAAATAGCTCGTCTCACTGAAAACGAGCACTATCCATCACAAGTTAAAGACGGATAGTGTCCGTCATCATTGAGAATTTGTGGAGGTCAAAATGCTAGCTATCATAATAAACTTTCAAAAGGCACATTCATATCATAAAAATTGAGTAATGTTAAATTGAATGTTTCAGTCTAAATTATGCACTTTGTTTAGCGTTTCAGTTGAAGACTTTCGCATTTTCATTGTATATGTTTTAGCTGCATTATATCCCTATAAACCTTAATAAACACGCTCATAATCTAGCTAATAGGGCTATGAGAATGTAATATTTTTTTTACATCTGCGAAAAAAAGAAGTTTTATGAACCCATTTACTCCAATTAAGGAGTATTTGCTTTATTTTAGATGAATCATTCTGCATTTTAAAGCTATCAGTAGGTTTTTGATTTGTTATATAACATCGGTTAATTGAAATTTGCAGCTGATAGCACAAGATCGAAAAGAGAATAGCGATAATATTGCTCGTTGTAAAATAGATAACTCTATATTGAACTGTTGCATAGTCTTACTGAATGTAGAGTGAATGATAATGTTGTGTCAATCCAAATAATTTTTTTTATAAATATTTTGTTTCTCAATCTTGGGATAAATTCAAAATCTGTTATATATACTCATACAACAGAGATAATATCTCATGATACACAAGTACACAAAAAATATCATGTGTCCGGTACGAAATACTCGGTAGTTATCAGCCAATTTGCGTTTAGCTTCATCTGAAATATGCTTGAATTTCCTCAAGAGTTCTTCCTCTTGTCTCAGGAAGCCATAACGCCACAAATATGGCAGTAAACGCGCAAAAGACACTGTAAATGGCGAAAGTTCCTGAAATTGACATCAAAACCGGATCAGGCTCAGTTAATGACGGAGTATAAATATAATGTCACTGGAATTCTACGTAGTTATTTAGTTTTCTGAATTCAGTAGAAAAGAAACTTTTGAAAAAAGGCGAGCGCTAATGTCACGGGCTATTAGCTTGCTCCATGGGTCCTGGTCTTAGGAGTGTGTATCCCCCCTGAGAGATTGAGCATAAGACTCATGGAACAAGCTAATAATCCCGCGGATTTATATCAGTTCAAGAAATATAACCTCCGCTGTTCCAACTGAGCATCTGGTTAGCAGACATAGTAATCCCCCAGGATGTCAGAAAATTCGCCAATGTCGCTACACTTCCAGCCAGCCCTTTTATACTCACAGGGAGAATCTGTCCGAAACAAACAAACAGAAAATTCAGAGAATATTACAGTAGATTACATACTAAATAGCATCGAACAAGTGACTGGAATTTAGTTTCCTGACTTCTAACCGCAATCAAACAGGCTGAAACATGTATGTGAAAAGAGAAAACATAAGTGCATTGACATACCTCAGACATAATAAGCCATGGAATTGGTCCCACTCCTAAAGAATAGGAAACTACCATGGTCTGCCATCGACAGAGAACAAGTCTTAGAATCGCTCTTGTTATAGATTTCTATCTATTTGGTTCAAATAGACTTAGATTTAGTCGAAAGCATACCACTAGTCCTATGACGGAGAGGATTCCCAATATGCCATACAAGCCTGAATCCTTCGAAATGATATCCTGTTGAACATTGAAGTGTAAGAAACTATCGTTGAAAACTCCTCGCTTTAACAAATTATAAGGTTGCTATGTCGGATTTATCGTGGTTCACAGTTCCGTTAGGTTTAACTCTTGCACGAAACGGCCCTGTACTAGTGTGCCTCTGAAGACTGCTAAATCATCGTGTCTAGTGATTGTTTTAGTAAATGAATGAAAGGAATCAGTATCAGCTACAGAGTATAAAAACAGCTTAACTAACCACTAGAAAAAACGAAACTGCAACGAGGAGAAGACTGAAAGCCATTCCGACAGATGATACCTGTGAAAGGTTGCACCAGTAAAGTTAACTTTTAAGTCAGAAACTATGCTAAATGAATGCAAATATTTTTACTTCCTAATTAAATTCCGAACTTACTATAAGTAGAACCCTTCGGCCAGCCTTATCCATCAGCCATGTTGCGACCCCAGTAGCGACCACCTGTTTAGTTTGTTACCGTAGAGATGATGCTTGAAAATTATAATCGATAAATTTTTTACTGAGCCGAGTCAATATAGTACAATAGTCTCAAATTTGATTACCTGAATGCTTCCAAGGCCAAATGTGGCAACAGCGCTAGAAGTGATTCCTGAAGTTCGATATTAGTTGGAAACTTTTATTAACTACTGAACTTGAATATAAAATGATACCGTATTATGAAAAGTTTCTAACCTGCACTTTCAAATATGGTGCTCGCATAAAACAGAATGGCATTGATTCCACTGAGCTGCTGAAGCACGAGTAACCCGATACCTAGCTGAAGTATGGACACAGGTAATAAGAAAACATATTTAGAACATTTTCTGAAGGTTTATAGCAGTACTGCAAAATAATAGTTGTAAACAAACCGGTTTACCATCAAGGGGAACCAATATCGTCTTCTCTGGAGATGTGCTAGACGGATTTTATTATTGCTGCTCGACGATGACACAGATTTCTGCAGTACAGCACATTTAGTCAGAACTTAGGTTTATGTCTAACAAAAAAATATACCGGTGACTATGTGAACTTCTCTCAGTTTTAGTTGTGGAAATCAGTGTCTTGATAGACCGTTTCACTAGTTCTCCCATGGGGAAGTCTCATCAATATATCATTAGGAGACGATCTCATATGAGAAATTTGTTTACAGTCAGGATTTCTTGCGATGAACTAACTAGAAAACTGAATTTCAGATGTAATGGGAAGTATCTTATAAGAGTACTTGTTCTAGTATATAAGAATACCTTAATACCAGCCAACTCCGCAGAAATGTCTGTTTCGAATCCTCGTAGAACTTGCAGAGACGATTCACAAGCTTCAAGCATCCCCATTTTTGCCTGGTAAAGCGTGGAAATCGAAGTCAAAACTGTATTTCATTATAACAAAGAAGTCTTAAAGGAAATTGTCATGTTATTTACCAGCCAGCGAGGTGATTCCGGTACAAAGAACAATCCTGGTATTAGTACCGCACAAGGCAGAACTCCTGAAGTACACGAGGAAAAACATTATAAGAAAATGATTGTGTCACAAGGTCACTTTTTCACAGAAAGTCACCTTCTCGCCTAAATAGATTAGATGCAGCGTTCACAAATATGATTTAGTAATAAAAATGTGTCATGATTTGATATATGAATTTGCAACTCGAAAGATAACACACCAAGTACTGCTAGCACTCGCCACTCGACAAAAATCCCAAGCAGATAAACCAGCATTATCCCAATCGTAACAGCTAGCTGAAAACAGAATAATTTGATGAGCCAGTTTTATCCCAAATTTGTCGATTCATTTGGAGGAAAAATAGAAACGAGCAATATGACGATAAATAAGATGTAATCACCTGGTTCACTGATCCAAGCATGCCTCTCATGTTCTGAGGAGCTATTTCAGCAATATAAACAGGCACCTAATTACATGAATATCATCAAAACTGTACATTAATATGTTTATCATGAAACCGTCTCATATGAGAATTTGTGTTGCACATATAGAGCAACCTAGCTAAGATAGATAAGTAAACATTCTACAGAAATAATCGGATTACCGTGTAGGAAATAATGCCAACACCAAAACCATCGAGCAATCGTCCCATGTACAGAAATGAAATATCCTGTCACAAAGCATCTAATTAGCAAAAATGAACCTTAAGCAATATGCTGCTATACAGAATGTTAGCTCGTAAACTAAAACCCTGCTCACTTACTTTCGAAACTGCTATCACAAGCCATCCTATGACATTAGGAATCGCGGCAATCATCAGTGACTGCATTTCAACCAAAAACAGCATAGTCAATTACATATATCTCTACAACACTTAGGTTGTAAGCTATATTTGTTACCAAAAACAGCATATGTAAATATTCTTTAGTTATTTGTTACCAAATCAGTGTATATTTGTTACGATATTATTGCTTAGAATATTTCCTTGTAAAGTGTATTTATACATGTTAATTATCAATAAGAAAGTCAAGCATTACAATTCTACATGGTATCAGCCTCCTAGGGTTCGATCTCATCGCTTCCGCTGCTCCCTAGCCGTCGTCTTCTGCACGACACATCTTCTTCTCTTCTCTTCTCGACCTCACGTCAAAACTCAACGATGCCGGACACGAAATCTTCCTTTCATCCGGCCCTTGCAGTCCCAAATATCAAAAACCATGTTACGGTTACCTTGTCCATGGATAATGATCAATATCGCTTATGGGTTGCTCTCTTCACGAACCACGCTAAGTCCACTCGCGTGCTTCACCATATTATCAAACCGACAGTTGCCGTCAAAGCACCGTCGACTGATGATGAAAAAGAACTATGGGCTACTCTGGATGCCACTGTTCTTCAGTGGATTTATGCCACTGTTAGCCATGATTTATTGCAGACCGTTATCGAGGACGACTCCACTGCGATGGAATGTTGGAACCGCATCCGGGATATTTTCCAGGATAATCAACATTCCCGAGCCGTCACTCTTGAACAAGAGTTCTCGCACACTTCCATGGCTGATTTCCCCAATGCCTCTGCGTATTGTCAACAGCTTAAAAGCCTTGCTGACCAACTGGAAAACGTTGGTTCCCCGGTGGCCGAAAACCGTCTAGTGCTCCAATTGGTTTCCGGTCTCACTAGTGCATATCATGGCGTGGGTACTATTATTCGTCAAAAAAATCCTCTTCCTCGTTTCTATCAGGCGAGATCCATGAGCACTTTGGAAGAAGCGGGTTTGGCGAAACAAGCAGCCACAAATTCCGACTCTGCCTTGTATGCTAAGCACACTGCTGATGGAGACCAAGCCTCGATTTTGGGTCGTCCCCCTGCTGGTGGTCCCAAATTTAATGGGGGCAAGGGCAACAACAAGAAGAAGGGCAATAACAAGGGTGGTAAGGGCAACAACAATGGTGCCAAGTCTCCGAACACCAACACAGGTACCAGTCAGCCTCTGCATCCTCTCCCTCTGCCGCATCGAATTACCAGCAGGGTGGGGGTGGTTTCGGTCCTTATGGTGGCTGGCCTTGGAGTCCGTGGGGTTATCCACCCTCTCCCTATCCCACTGCACCATGGCCCAGACCTCCTGGTTCTCTTCGTCCTTTCTCTGCTTCGCGTCCGCAGGCCTATAGTGCTGAAGCATCTCCGTCTCAGACCGACATAGAGGCAGCTATGCACACTCTTGGTCTTAATCCTCAAGATGCCCGATGGTACATGGACACCGGAGCGACATCGCACATGACATCGGACGCAGGTAAGCTCTCGTCTTATGTTAATTCGAGCACAAATGGTTGTATATTTGTCGGTAATGGTAACTCGATTCCTATTTCAGGTTCTGGTCATTCGTCACTCACTCAAATGAACCCGTCCCTATCCCTCAAAAACGTTCTCCATGTTCCCAAAATAGTCAAAAATCTAGTGTCCGTTAGAAAATTCACCACTGATAATTCGGTCACTGTCGAATTTGACCCTTTTGGTTTTTCTGTGAAGGATTACATGACGGGGACACGTCTTCTGAGATGTGAGAGTCGGGGTGTGCTCTATCCTATTACCGATACAACTTCTACCTTTCCTCAAGCGTCTTTTGCTGCTCTAGAATCGTCGTTGTGGCATGACCGTCTTGGCCATCCTGGCGCTCCTATTTTTAATTCTCTTAGGCTTAATAAATTGATAAATTGTAATTCGATTTCTCGTCATACTCTTTGTCATTCTTGTTCGCTTGGTAAACATGTTAAACAACCTTTTTTGGTCTCTCAAAATAGAACTACTATGCCTTTTGACATTATTCACAGCGATTTATGGACATCTCCTGTTCTAAGTTCGTCGGGTCACAAATATTATTTGTTATTGTTAGACGATTACACAAATTTCCTATGGACTTTCCCACTTGCAAAAAAATCTGAAGTCTATAATATATTTGTTACGTTTCGCAATTTTATTCGTACCCAATTCCATAGAGAAATAAAGAATATACAATGTGAGAACGGACGTGAATTTGATAACGGTCCTTTTTGGGATTTATGTGCTAAACATGGAATGTCTTTTCGACTATCCTGTCCGCATACTTCTCCGCAAAATGGAAAAGCCGAACGGAAAATTCGCTCCATTAACAATATTGTACGTACTTTGCTTCTCCATGCCAGCATTCCCGCGTCTTTTTGGCATCATGGTCTTCAAATGGCCACTTATCTATTAAACATTCTTCCAAGCAAACAATTAGGCTTCATGGCACCTTTGAAAGTGTTGTACCTAAGAGACCCTTCGTACACCCATTTGCGTATTTTTGGTTGTTTGTGTTATCCGTTATTTCCGTCTACTACCATTCATAAGCTTCAAGCTCGGTCTACTCTGTGTATTTTTCTTGGTTTTCCTAAAAATCATCGTGGCTACAAATGTTTTGATACTAAGTCTAATAAAATAATAATAAGTCGTCATGTTCTTTTTGATGAAACTCAATTTCCGTTCTCTAAAGAGCAACGCCCCGACTCTAATCATTATGACTTCTTAGACGATAGTATCTCCCCGTATGTACTCCGACACTTAACTCACACAACGACCAAAGCCCAGCCTACCCCACCTATTCCCCCTTCTTTACGAGTCTATACTCGTCGCCCCCGCGCTACTGCACCCCCTGCTACTGCCTCTACTAACCAGCCGCCCCACCTACCAGCAACTACTACCTTGCCACCCAATCCTGCTCCATCTAACCCTCCTCCCACGGTTCTTAAAGCTGTGACACGAGGTGATCGCGGCATCAGTAAACCAAAACCTATATTTAATCTCAACACTACGGTTGTCATCTCACCCCTCCCACGTAATCCCGTGTCAGCCTTGCAGGACCGAAATTGGAAAGAGGCCATGGATGACGAATATAACGCTCTAATTAGCAATAAGACTTGGGAGCTTGTCCCACGTCCGACTAATGTGAATGTTATCCGGTCGTTATGTATTTTTCGGCATAAAATGAATTCTGACGGTTCTTTTGAAAGGTATAAAGCTCGTCTTGTAGGTGATGGAAAAACGCAGCAGGTTGGTATTGATTGCGGGGAGACATTCAGCTCAGTAGTCAAACCGACTACTATACGCACGGTTCTATGCATTGCCCTATCCAAGAAATGGTCCATGAATCAGCTTGATGTCAAGAACGCATTTCTACATGGCGATCTTCAAGAAACCGTGTATATGTACCAGCCTCTTGGCTATTGAGATAAAAACACGGCCTGATCATGTTTGCCTCCTTCAAAAATCGTTGTACGGTCTTAAACAAGCACCGCGTGCTTGGTACAAGCGCTTTGCCGACCACGCCACCCATATTGGCTTCACTCAAAGCAAGGTTGATCATTCATTATTTGTTCTTCATAGAGGTAATCATATGGCTTACTTATTACTCTATGTTGACGATATTATTTTAACATGCTCCTCCGATGCTCTTCGTGATTCTATTTTGGGTCAACTGCACTCCGTATTTGCAATGAAAAATCTTGGGTCACTTCACTACTTCTTGGGCATCTCGGTCAAGTCTTTTCCTGGAGGTATGTTTCTTTCTCAATTGAAATATGCCGAAGACATTATTGAGCGGGCTGGAATGTCATCTTGTAAACCGTGTGCAACTCTTGTGGATATGAAGTCCAAGCTTAGTGCCACGTCTACTGCTCCTTGCTCGGATCCGACTCTATATAGGAGTCTTGCCGGTGCTTTACAGTTGTAACAACCCGAAAAGTACCCAATTTGCTTAAGCAATAGCTTATGGATACTTTTCAGTAGAACTTAAGTTTTTAATATAGGAATTTTTGTTCCGAGTCGTATTTTGAAATTCCGCGTTCGTATTTGGAATTTTTGAGAGATTTCATGAAAAGACCGTTTTTGGTCATCTTTGACTTTTCTTGACTTTTAAATCGTCTTTGACTTTTTCTTGACTTTTTAAAGTCGTCAATTACTTTTCTTGACTTTTAAAGTCGTCTTAAACTTTTCTGAACTTTTAAGTCATTTTGACTTTTCCCGACTTTTTAGTCGATTTTGACTTCCGTTGACTTTTCCCGACTCGGCTTGCGATTTTGAAGACCGAAGTTTTATTTAAAAAAATAATATTTTTGATTTATTTTTATTTCGATTTATTAAGATTTGTCATAATTTAATAAAATTATTTAGAATTTATTTGGAATTTAAAGAATAACTTTTACGGTTTTTAACCAATCGTCATTTAACTATTCACGACGCATCGTAAAGCGCGCAAAAAAATCGAAACTTGACTTTGGCATGAGTCACGAGGCCATGTCATCGTTTTCCACTCACGATTGGATATTTTAATTGATTCGATTAAAATAATACAAATATCTTAGATATTTGTTACTTTATCGATCCGTCAACGGAGATTACGCAAAACGAGCAAAAACAGACCCGAATCACCTCCAACCACACGGCTCCTTAAAGTCCTCTAATAGCCTTGATATTTTGATTACTTTTGATTACAATATCATAATATCTAGATCACTATTTGCTTTATCGATCAATTAACGAAAATTACGCAAAACGCTCGAAATCAGACCCGTTTTCTCACCCTTCCACACGGCTCAAAAGTCCTCTAATAGGACTTGATATTTCATTACTTTTGAATACAATATCTTAATATCTAGATATTTGGTGTAATTAACTTTATCGTTAATTATTTGAATCGTTTTACCGTAAAACACTTATTAAAACGTCGAGGCAATTACGAGAACAACAATTTCAAAACTCGACACCTTTATTGGTCTAGAAGTACCCGGCACACCACACCCACTTAAACTCAAAACAACTTTGTCATCTTCAAACAATCACAAATAAAGATCAAAACATCACTTTATTTATCGTTCTCGTGTTCTTCATTCGTTCATAAGCGTTCCATTGTTCTTTTAGAGCAAAACCTCCATAATCCTTCATTTCTTAAGTAAAAAATCCTTCCTAATTTTATATTTCTAGGATCTCCTCTTCGCTCTCCATCTTCTAGTACGTTTTAAATTCAATTCCGTCAAGATCGTTTTCAACACTTTAATTATGAGAAATTTAGTTTAAGTTCTAATAATTGTTTCTCTTGTTATTTCTTATAGGGGAAGAGTTTGAAGACGAATTTGGGGACTCTTATATTTTGGGTGAAGACTAGTAGAAGGGTTTTCTTAATTATTACTTCTTATTATTTTGTGCTAAGTGATTTTGGCTAGCTAAGGTAACAATTCCGTTTTACTCGACGAATTAATGTCACATAGTTTTTAGTTTATGTTCATGTTATGGTTATGTAGGATTTTAGTTAGTAATATAGCCTTTAGTTTTATTTATTTGGATTTTGGTTCATCTTTATTTTTGGTTCATGTTTTTATGATTTATGGATTTTTAGTTAGTAATATGTTAAGTAGTAATTATTATGTTGTGTTATGATTCTTGATGATTTTTAAGTTGTAGGAAATTTTATGATGATTTAAGTGTTCTTGATGATTTTTAAGTTGTAGGAAATTTTTATGATGATTTAGTGTTCTTGAAGAATTTTAATGATTTTACTAAGTTATGATTTTTTTATGTTGTTTATGAAATTTTAACAAGTTTAGTGTTCTTGAAGAATTTTAATGATTTTTACTAAGTTATGATTTTTATGTTGTTTTAGTGTTCTTGACAAATTTTGATGATTTTTAATAATAATGATTTTTGTAATGATGGATGTTAAAATGGTTGTTT
>JAIUZE010014252.1:0-15615 GCA_022085475.1 Heliosperma pusillum | reverse complement strand
CAGGGAAATGTGATCTCGTGGATGCCTTTTAATCATACTTGCCATGTACACGGTGCTAGTGCGTTTCATTTACCGTGAGAGATGTCGTCCTTGTGTCGTTGTCTTTGAATGCGTGATTTCATGATTTTATTCATGGTCATTGCTTGACTTGGCATCGTCAATGTATTGGTTCGTTTGAATGGATGATAATATGATGGATTTATTGTGATCATCGCAAGACTTGGCATGGTTTGTTTGTCGAGTCTCAATCTTATCAAACTTATACCGCTAACGGTGAGATGCAAGCCCTAGTGAGCGTATTCGGTTGCCTAAGAGTGTCTTCCCCGAGTCTTTGAATAACATGATGGATTCGGATTTGTATTCCATATGCTCTTATCATTATATATATTGAATTGCCTATATATTCTTATTGTAACTCACATGTATATCTATATTGCATGCTTCTCTTTTGTATTTCCTTTTATGTACGTTTAATGTGATATGGTTGGGAGAACCCGGAGTTACTCCCCACTGATTGAGCGTTCATGTTTTTCATGAATGAACAGGTTGCTTGCATGGATGACTTTTTGCTTATGCTATTTTGGGTTCGGGTGTGAGCTAGCGGGCGTTGTCCCTGGAAGATTAACCTCTAGTCGTTATTTAGCTAGTTTGCTAAACACTTGTTCTTTGTTAACATTTTGAGATACTCCGTCTCTTTGTTGTATTTTGTACTTAGTTTGTAATGTTTTGACACTCCTCGTATTTTTCTATCTTGCATGTATAAAAGTTTTTAAAACTTCACATTTCCGCTATATATATTTCACATGCTTGTTTGTTTTATATTTCCGCATTCGCGAGGGTTGTCACAATAAAGATTACCGAAAAGGAGGAGCAAAGATTAAAATGGAATAAGAACTTGAATAGGAAATGCAAACCCAGAAACTTGAATTCCAATTACAACTAGAACAACTAGAATTGAAGAAAACTTAGAACTAGACTAAACTAAACTAGAGAAAACTAAAACTAAACTAAACTAAGAAAGAAGAAGAACTAAACTAAAGAAAGAAGAGAAGAGATGTTGTGTGAGATGATTTGATATGAGGGGCTAGAGCATCTATTTATAGCATTAGGGTTTCGAGGAGAAGAGGTCGGGCATTAAACACATAGGTCAAAATAGGAAGTTGTAGCCGTCATGCTCGGATCAGCACACTTACCCGATCGGGTACACACTTACCCGATCGGGTATGTGGTCTTCTAGAAGCATTTGACTAACGTTTCATCTTCCTTTGCTTTGACTTGACTTCCAACATCCCCCTTGACTTCTACAATCAGGTTTGTTGGTAGGGTTTGATGCAAAGCGATGAATTCTTTCCCCTAACTGATTGATCTTCTGACAATTACGAAATTGTCTTTGCTTCTTCTCTCTTTCGAATGAGTGAACCTTATTGAAATGCCTTTCACTTGGTCAAGCTTGCTTCTTCAAATCGTCGGGTTCTAGGCAAATGCTCGGGAATATAGAAAAAGGGCGTAGAAACGTCACTTTCCCTACAAAACAGGTTAGAACATAGGAATTCGCCTAGAAGACGATATTAGCTCATAAAGTGGCTTAACAAAGCACAAATGACATACAAAACCGAGCTAAATTGGGGGTTAAAACCATACAAATATTCACTTATCAAACTCCCGCAAACTAAACCTTTGCTTGTCCTCAAGCAAACATAACAAACAATACCAGGACAAGGTTGCAAGCATTGGTTACTACACCATCAGGAAACAAATGTCAGCATAAAGCTTTGGAAACATAATGAATCATAACCCAAAAACAACGTGGGCAAGAATGATACATAAATATGGCTGAGATTTACATAACGGCGTAGCACAAAGAATTTGACTATAGATTTTCGTCTCTTGCATGATCTTTTGACATATGGACTCTCACGACACACTCGAACACTCATTGTATGTAAAAGGTGATTTCTTTATGTGTAGATGTTTTGAGACACTCACCTATCTACGACTTATGAAAATGTGTCCGCAGTCTAATATGGTAAACAATTCAAAACACAAGTCAAAGATCATAATGCACATAGAAAAGAAGCCGAGAAAAGAAATGAAGAAGGCTTTGGGAAATGGGTGAAAGGTGGAAAAATAGTTATGGTCATGTAAAGGTTAGAATGAGCTAGCAACTGACCAATGATAAATGGATACTCAATCTAAACTTCCGGTTAATTCCCACAAAATGAATAAACGAAGCCAGACTGAACAAGTGGCTTATTACACACGAAACACAAGGGTAAACTCCTTCTGAATATTGACTTGAAATTTTGAGGAGATACTCGCAACTTCTTCTAATTTTTTATTTCTTTTTCTTTTTCAATTTTCCGATTTTTTCATTTTTTCTATTTCTTTCTTTTCTTTTCTTTTCTGAACATAACATCTCTTTTTGAACAATTTCGTTCTTCCAAATTCACTTCGATAGATAAGAACAAATCTTCTCAAAAGAGCACCCATACACCATAGTCTAGCTACTAGCTCAAAAGGTAGGCAGTTTTTATTTGTAGCTATTATTTTGTGAAGCATTTGTATGAAGGGGTTAATTTTGAGGTTTAATTCAAAGTGAAAAAGGCTTCAAATCTTAGTGAATCATGAATGCAATGCTTATAGAAAAGAAATGAGAACCATACTTATGCGTTTTGACATGACACACATCACAAGGAGAACTACACACACCTAGATGAGACTGGTTATAGATGTACCAGTCTAAAGAGGTTCTACCTTACAATATATGTAACTTGCCAAATGTCAAGATCAAGCGTACTCATCTATAGATTCATTCCATGTCTACTGTGTACAAGACTTCCCCATGTATGCAAAATTCAATGAATATTGAATCATTATCTTTTGAAAGCTCTAAGTTTGGGAAATGTAACATGATAGCATAGTAAACAAGCAAGCAAAGCATGAAAAGCTTTCAATTGTGTTCAAAAATTTAAAATTTCTCTCTAAAATCTTCTCTTCCTTTTATTCAAAATTTGAAAAATGATCAACTAAAATGCAAAATGGGAAAATGCAATCCCTCCCCCAAGCTAAACATCACATTGTTCTCAATGTGAGTACGAAGACAAAACATGCAACGAGATGCTGAATGGGAAGAAGGGTAAAAAGGAAATGAAAGAAGAGTGAAGCGTACTAGTGAGTGCGGACTCCCCCAAGCTAGTCTTTTGGACTTGACAAGGAAGGTCTTTATAGATTCTCTTCAAAAACTCTTTCATTTGCAAGGTAAATCCTAGCAACGAAAAAAGGAAAAATAAAAATAAAATGCAAAAAAGAAAGGGAAAACACGTGTTGCCTCCCGAGAAGCGCTGGTTTAACGTCTCGCTAGACTCTTTATTAATGAAAATCATTCTTTGTGCCTTAAAAAGCATGTCAATGCCCTTAGAAGTCGATCATATACCTGCGCATGAGCTATACAAAAACATATGTAAGCAATTGACAAGATATAGGCATGAAATATTGAAGGTAAGAATTGATATATCTTATCATTGTGCGCATGACAAACTTCATATATGACCACTGAACTGCTCCACTCGTCAGTGAGAGATGGAGTGAAATGTTTAAGATCATGGAACAAACAATTAGTTCCAAAAATATCATTAGTGGACTCTAATTGGGGGTAGGGTGAATCAAAGGAGTGGGAATCAAAAATGGGTGGTTGATCCCACTTAATTTCAAGGCTAGGTTCACAAAACCCCGTATCATTTTCAAATAAATCTGGAATATCCTTAGCGAAGGGATTTTCAAAGAAATCTGATGACTCGATCGATGACTCTCCATTGGAGTCACAAATGGGCTTAACAACATCCTTGTCTAAAGTCTCGACTACCATATGGTCAATATCAATAATGGGGGTCTCACAATTGTCAAATGGAACGACACTAGAGTGACTTTCAATAGAAAAGGTTGGACCATCATCATCGTCATCTATTAATTCATATGATTGGGGAGAATTAGACTCACATGAGGGGGCTGAAAAAGCACAGGAGAAAATAGACTCACATGGGGGTGAAAAAGCATAAGGAAAATTGATTGGCTTACATTTTGTGAACGTGGGTTCTTCCTTTTGCCCTTTGAGTATTTGAAGTTGAGCCCTGATTTCATTGATTTGCTCTTGGATTCTCAACCGCCGGTGCGTTTCATCCAGAGATTGGGATGCCATAAAGTCCAAGAAAATCCAAAGTTCCTTTCCTCTCTTCTGATAAAAACTTCCACCACTCAATTGCATAGCCAGGCTACGACACTTAATGAGCATTCCATGAATCACGACATCTCTCATATAGGTCTCATCAAGGGTATACCCAAGAGAGATAATATGGTTAGAATAGCTATAAAATCGGTCGAGGTATTCATGGAAAGGTTCATTCTCGCATTGTGGAGGTTGGAAATAGATAGTCATTGAGAGAAAATAAAGCAATCCCCTTGAAAGAAAAATATTCCTATTACCTGAAAACAGTCACTACACTACAAGGAAAAGATGAGAAAAATCGCAAGGAACAAGTGTTCCTCGACACAAAAGAAAAGAAAAAAGGAAAAGACAAGGTAAAACTCTCCTAATCACAAACAAACAAAACCGTGCTCCCCGGCAACGGCGCCAAAATTTGCTCGGGTTGTCGCGTACCCTAATCAAAGATAAATAACCCAGACTAGGCTAACAACAAATTAATGTAATTAGGGAAGTAAGGGGTCGATCTCGGGGAGACGGGAGATACTTGTGAATAGTTGTGGTTAGAACTCTACCTGGGACGATTGGCAAATGTTTGTCACTAATTACTAAATAATATCAATGCAATAAAGAAAAGAATCTAGGTAAGTAGGTTCACACATGTAGATTAAAGTATTGATGAAATTGGATCTAGGATATGCAAATAATTCATTGTGAGTTCGTAAGAATGATGTGTTCATTACAATCATAGATCAGATGGTCTAGCAGGCTTTTTATGCGATTTACTAGGTCTTAATCTACCATGTCATGCTTTGTCTATTAAATTCTCGTATGTCTACCTTGGAAAAGAATTCCATACTAGTCAAATGATTTTGGCCAAAAGTCGATAACTATCGTTACAATCCAAACATGCATAGACACAACGTTTTAAAGGCACAATTTCTTTTATCCAATTATCATCTTTTAATTAATCTGACATGGCTATCCTACACCCTAGAAAGGTGACTACTTATGCATGATTATCAATGAAAAGGAAACTAAGATTATAAAACTAAGAATGATAAACATGATAAAGGAAATACTAAAAGAAAATGAAACTATAATGTAAAGACGAGAATAAAAATTACCGAAAAGGATGAGCAAAGATTGAAATGGAATAAGAACTTGAATAGGAAATGCAAACCCGGAAACTTGAATTCCAATTACAACTAGAACAACTACAATTGAAGAAAACTTAGAACTAGACTAAACTGAACTAGAGAAAACTAAAACTAAACTAAACTAAGAAAGAAGAAGAACTAAACTAAAGAAAGAAGAGAAGAGATGTTGTGTGAGATGAGATTGTAATATGGATCATATGATATGAGAGGCTAGAGCATCTATTTATAGTATTAGGGTTTCGTGGAAAAGAGGTCGGGCATTAAACACATAGGACAAAAGTAGGAAGAAGACGCCGTTTTCTCGAAGCAGCACATTTACCCGATCGGGTACACCACTTACCCGATCGGGTAAGTTGTATCCCATGTCCTTTGATCGTCGTTTCATCTCCCCTTGCTTATGAATTGACTTCCAACATCCCCCTTGACCTCTTGAGTCGGGTTTGTTGATAGGGTTTGATGTAAAGCGATGATTTCTTCCGCCTAATTGATTGATCTTCCGACAACTACGAAACTGTCTTTGCTTCTTCTCTCTTTCGAATTAGTGAACCTTCTTAAAATGCCTTTCACTTGGTCAAGCTTGTTTCTTCCAATCGTCGGGTTCTAGGCAAATGCTCGGGAATATAGAAAAAGGGCGTAGAAACGTCACTTTCCCTACAAAACAGGTTAGAACATAGGAATTCACCTAGACGACGATATTAGCTCATAAAGTGGCTTAACAAAGCACAAATGACATACAAAACCGAGCTAAATTGGGGGTTAAAACCATACAAATATTCACTTATCAATTGACGACTCTCTTTCAATGTTGGAGGCAATGTAATTGAGTTTTACTTGACGGGTGTCTTGTCCAAGCCAATGTTTGAAAGTGCTTATTCGGTGGATATTCTAGAAGATGTTATCCAAGATGCTAATGATCTATGTTCGGGGGAAGTTGTTGAAGAGGATTATGAAGCTCTACCACCACTCCTTGATGAAGATGAGGGTAAGAACCCTCCAAAGGTCGACCTTAATCCTTTACCCCCCCTCCCATGAATATGATTATCTTGATGAGGAAAAGGAATTCTCGGTGATTGTCAATGCTAACCTAAAACTTGAACAAAAAGAAAAACTTTTAAATGTCCTTAAAATAAACAAGAAGCAATTAGGTATAGCATTGACGACCTTGTGGGTATCGATCCTAGAGTGTGTTTGCATCGCATTGCACTAATGGATGGATACGCACCTTGTGCCCAACCTCAAAGGAGATTGAATGATAAATTAAGGGAAGTAGTGAGAAAGCAAATTGATAAGTTGCTTGAGGCCGGAGTCATATACTCCATCTCGGGAAGCGAATGGGTGATCCCGGTTCAAATCGTCCCTAAAAAGGGCGGTATAACCGTGGTAGAGAAAGAGGGTGGTGAACTCATCTCCACCCGACCGGTCACGGGATGAAGAATGTGCATTGATTACCGTAAGCTAAATTCCGCCTCAATCAAAGATCATTTTACTTTGCCTTTCATTGATCAAATGCTCGAGAGATTGACAAATCATGAGTACTTTTGCTTTCTTGACAGTTACTCCGGGTTTTTCGAAATTCCCACCCGGATGACCAAGCAAAAACTACTTTCAAATGTCCTTATGGTGTCTTCGCATATTAGAGAATGCCATTTGGACTTTGCAATGCTCCCGGGACATTTCAAAGGGCTATGATGTATATATTTTCTAAGTACATTGAGAAGTCTATGGAGGTGTTTATGGACGATTTTCGTGTCCATGGCAAGAACCTCTCCCAAGTACTCCAAACTTGCATCCAATTTAACCTTGTGTTGAATTGGGAAAAATGCCATTTTATGGTACAAGAGGGAGTTGTTCTTGGTCATGTTATTTCCAAGAAAGGGATCCAAGTGGACAAGGCAAAAGTTGAGGTGATTGAGAAACTTCCCCTACCCATAAATGTCAAAGGTGTGAGGAGCTTCTTAGGTCATGCGGTTTTTATAGGCGTTTTATAAAAGACTTTGCAAAAATTGTTATACCCCTCACCTCACTTCTTGTCAAAGACACTCCCTTTATATTTGATGATTCTTGCCATGAGAGTTTTTGTAGGTTGAAGCAAGCATTGGTATCGGCTCCAATCATGCAACCTCCCAATTGGGAGCTCCCTTTTGAGGTTATGTGCGATGCTAGTGACTTTGCCTTGGGCGTGGTATTAGGCCAACAGCACGAGAAGAAGCTTCATGTTATAGCCTATGTGAGCAAGACCTTGGATGATGCTCAATGCAACTACACCACCACGGAAAAAGAGATGTTGGCGGTGGTGTACGCATTTGAGAAATTTCGGCCTTATCTTCTTTGCTCTAAGGTGATTGTTTTCACCGACCACACCTCCATCAAGCACCTTATGCTGAAAAAAGAGGCCAAACCAAGATTGATTCATTGGGTTTTTGATTTTACAAGAATTTGATATGGTGATCAAGGATAAAGCGGGTGCCGAAAATGTTATTACGGACCAATTTTCAAGATTAACCCAAGATGATAGAAGAGATGTAGATGATGGAGTTCCCATTAATGAGTGGTTACCCGATGAGACTCTATTGGCAATGCTCACTACCGACCCTTGGTATGCGGACATCGCAAATTTCTTATGCTTCAACTTCATCCCGGGAGACTTCAACCGCCAAGCTAGGAAGAAACATAGGTATGAGTCCAAGAGGTATGTTTGGGAGGACTCTTTTCTTTATAGAAGATACAATGACGGGATCTACCGAAGATGTGTCACACATGAGGAAGGACGAGCTATCCTACAAGCTTGTTATTCTACCACTTATGGAGGCCATCTATCTACATAAGAACTCAAGCTCGGGTCCTTCATTGTGGATTTTATTCGCCATCTCTATTCAAAGATGCTTATACCTTTGTTCATTCTTGTGACTCTTGTCAAAGGAGAGGCAACATTGGAAGAAGAGATGAGATGCCCTTGAATAACATCTTGGAAGTCGAATTGTTTGGTGTTTGGGTAGTGGATTTTATGGGATCGTTTCCTACCTCCTTTGGCAACCACTACATTTTGGTTGCGGTAGATTACGTGTCCAAGTGGATATAAGCTATTGCCGCTCCCACCAATGACTCAAAAGTGGTGACCAAGCTATTCAAAGACTATATTTTCCAAAGGTTTGGTGTCCCAAGAGCCGTGATTAGTGATGGAGGTTGTCATTTCATTAACCGCACCATCTATGCTTTACTTAAGAAATATGGAGTTAGACACAAGGTCGCACTTGCCTATCATCCTCAAACAAATGGGCAAGTGGAGGTGTCCAACCGACAAGTCAAAGCAAATCTAGAGAATGTAGTGACAAAGTGATAAGTGAATATTTGTATGGTTTTAACCCCCAATTTAGCTCGGTTTTGTATGTCATTTGTGCTTTGTTAAGCCATTTTGTGAGCTAATATCGTCTTCTAGGTGAATTCCTGTGTTCTAACCTGTTTTGTAGGGAAAGTGACGTTTCTACGCCCTTTTTCTATATTCCCGAGCATTTTCCTAGAACCCGATGATTTGAAGAAGAAAGCTTGACCAAGTGAAAGGCATTTCGAGAAGGTTCACTAATTTGAAAGAGAGAAGGAGTAAAGACAGTTTCGTAGTTGTCGGAAGATCAATCAATTGGGCGAAATAATTCATCGCTTTACATCAAATCCTATCAACAAATCCGATTGAAGAAGTCAAGGGGGATGTTGGAAGTCAAGTCAAAGCAAAGGAAGATGAAACGTTAGTCAAGAGCTTCCAGAAGACCACTTATCTGATCGGGTAAGTGTGTACCCGATCGGGTATTCTTGCTGATTCGTGCATGACGGCTTCTTCTTCCTACTTTTGTCCTATGTGTTTAATACGCGACCTCTTCTCCACGAAACCCTAATACTATAAATAGATGCTCTAGCCTCTCATCTCAAATCTTCTCATCATATACAATCTTCTTTACAACATTCTTTAGAATAATCTTTTCTTTCTCTCTAGTTTCTAGTCTTTCTAGTTTAGATCATTTCTTCTTTTGTCTTTTGTTCTTAGTGTATTTCTGTCCATTTCTTATCAAAACATAAGTTTAGTTCAATAAGAATTTCAATCTTTGTGATCTACTTTGTTGGGTTCAAGAATTGTAATTCAAGGAACGATTATTCTATGCAAGGCATTTCTATTATCGTTATCACTTTCATTGTTGATCGTCCCTAGGTATTCCTAATTTATCCCTTACTTATTATCTTTTATTGTCTTCCATTTGATTGTCATTTTCTATTTATGTTATTCTAGATTCATTTTCATGTTGTTATAATCATAGTTTCATCCCTTAGATTGTTAAATAACGTCGTTATTATCGCCTCATAGAGAGTCTAAAATCATTGTCAAAAACCAACTAAATATGTATATCCTAGTTTTAATTGTTAATATTATCTTAAACATAAATATAATCATGAGTGAGTTCTCACCTTTCTAGGGTGTAGGGTAGCCATGTTAGATTGATTAAAAGATGACAATTGGATAAAAGAAATTGTGCCTCTAAAACATTGTGTCTATGCATGTTTGGACTTTAACGATAGTTGACGATTCCTGATCACAATCATTGACTAGTATGAAATTCTTTTCCAAAGTAGACATACGAGATTTGAATAGACAAAGCATGACATAGTGGATTAAGACCTAGTAAATCGCCTAAATGCCTGCTAGACCATCTGATCTATGATTGTAATGAACACACCATTCTTACGAACGCGCAATGAATTATTCGCATATCCTTAACCCAATTTCATCAATATGCCAATCTACATGTGTGAACCTACTTCCCTAGATGCTTCTCATTATTGTTAATTCATCATTTGTTTTATTGTTTTCATTTTAATTTACTCTTATTTTGTTTTTATTTATGTTCTTTGTTAGTTTAGAATTCAAAACCTCAAAACCCAGAAAATCGTTAGATAAAACTCAATTGTGAGACGATTCACAATCCATAGGAAATACCATCTCCCTGAGGATCGACCCCTACTTCCCTAATTACATTAAATTGTTATTAGCCTAGTCTGGGTAAATTATCTTTGTATTGGGCTTGCGACAGGCCCGATCAAATTTTGGCGCCGTTGCCGGGGAGCACGGTTTAGTTTTCCTTTTTCTTGTGATTTTTATCACAATTTGTTTTATCTCTTTAGGAACTCAAATTCCTTTAGACCTCTCTTGATTTTTCATCTTAGCTTTTCAATCTTATGCCCAAATCTTCTAGACTAGGGACCCCTATTCCTTTAGACCCCGAACTAGAAAGAACTCTGCGTAGGAAATTAAAGCTATTCAACGAAATTTCAAAAGCTTCTGATATTTCAAGTTTAGATCGTATTCGTGAGAAATACTCGGATATCTTACCTAATCTTGAAGGAGAAGAAGATCCATTCTCATCTCCATTTGCAAAACCTAATCAACTTTCAACCAACATTCCATCTTCATCTTCACAAACAAAAATAGTTCGACTTTCCGACCATTCCAAACCCACCGCAGATATACTTCCAAAGGGTATAGCTACACCTCAAATTACAGCCCAAAACTTCGAAATCAAACCTGCCTTCATCAATCTAATAGAAAGAAATCAATTTGGTGGCAATGCCACAGAAGATCCCAACCTTCATATCCAAAACTTCTGTGACTATTGCTCCACAATTAGACAAACTGAAGTATCCCAAGAGCAGGTTAGGGAAATGCTTTTTCCCTTCTCTTTAAGAGGAAAGGCAAAACTCTGGGTCAATAGTCTTGATCGAGTTGCCTTAAGAATAGTCGACTGGGATTGTCTAGCTCTTGCTTTCTATCAAAAGTACTTCCCACCAGAACGAACCGCACTCTTGCGGAGTCAAATTACTGGATTCCGTCAAAGAGGCGATGAAAGCCTTTATGAGGCATGGGAAAGGTACAAAGAATTACAAAGAGAATGTCCTCATCATGGCCTTGATTCATGGTTCTTAGCTATCACCTTCTACAACGGTTGTTGTGGCGAATCGTGTCGTATCCTCGACTCCGCTAACAATGGTCGTTTCGATCAAATCGATGTAGAAATAGCTAGTGCGACTATCGAGTCAATGGCAATCCACGATTCTCATTATAGCAACTCGCGTGCTATGCAACTCAAAGCCAAGCAGGATGATTCAAGTAAAGTAGCACTCCTGGAAGCCCAATTAGCCCTTCTGCAGCAACAAGTAGGAAGCTCTTCCCAATCCAAGGAACATATCAACGTCATTAACCACGTAGTGGTATGTGAGAAATGTGGGGTTGGAGGGCATAGTTTTCAAGAATGTAGAAGTTCAATAGAGCAAGTCAATGCCTATCAAGGATATAGGCAAGGCAACGCCTTCTCAAACTTCTATAATGAAAACACAAAACACCATCCTTTTTTGTCCTACAAAAGCACTAACATTCAAAATCCACAACAAAAAATTCAACAACCATTCATACCACACCAACAAAAGCCTTACAATCCACCTGGTTTTCAAAACCAGATACCTTCATTCCAACCTAACTTCAACCAACCATACCAAAATCAACCTCAACACCAACCACCTCAAATTCAAGGCCAACCTAATGACTCAAGTTTGAGCAAAATTGAATCCATGCTTCTACAAGTTGTTCAAAAGCAAGATTCAATGTTTGCTCAACTTCAAAAGAGTGATCAAACTCAAAGTGCTGCCATCAAGATGCTTGAAACTCAAATGGCCCAATGGGCTGCCTCTAATGCCCAAAGAAAACAAGGCCAACTCCCACCTCACGGTGAACAACCGAGGGACACCGCAAATGCTATCACCCTTAGGAGTGGTACCAGTTATGCGGAACCTCAGCAACCCAAAGAACTAACAGTTGAGCCTTCAGAAGTAGAAAGCCAAAAAGAAACCCATCCATCCACCGCTAAGGAAGCGAAAAACAAAACTGAAAAGAAGGATGAGCTTGAAAAGGAACCCATCAAAATTCAAGTTCCATTTCCCCAGCGTTTGAGGAGAAATCATAAGGAAACCCAGTTCAGCAAATTCATGGAAGTAGTCAAAAACCTCCAATTAACGGTTCCCTTCACTGAATTAATCACTCAAATCCCTTCTTACACGAAATTTATGAAGGATATCTTGACAAAGAAGAGGACTCTAGATGATGTTGAAATCATACACTACAACAATTTAGCACTTGGGCCACGATAAAATTCGTGGTGCAAGTGCTAAATTTCCGTGGCTAAAGCATATTGCCACGGGAATACCTTTCGTGGCCCAAGTGGCCGTGGCTAACAGATAGCCACGGGAAAAACAATATCGTGGCTAAATTTCAATATATAGCCACTGCTTCTCCCGTGGCTAATAATTCCCGTGGCTAAAAATAATTCCCGTGACTAACGAGATATATATAAAATAAATTAATATGATGAAAAATATTATTATTTTTTTCACAACCAAATATTTTCACATATTGAATTATGTAGGGCCGTATACTTGATTTGCTAGTTAAGCTAATTCATTCAAACGTCATTTCGTGTCACCAATAATACACTTGTACGCATCGGATAAGCTTCCCAGGAGGTCACCCATCCCATGACTAATCTCACCTGAGCACGCTTAACTGTGGAATTTTTATGATGACCTTGCAAAGATGAAAGTTAACATTTGTTGCTTTAATTAGAACTTTGAATCCTTTTAAAATGATTGTTGTCTTTCAAAAACTATATTAACTATCAGTCGAAGATAAAAGTGTTACTTGATTTAAATATGTTTGCTGAAAAATACATTGTTTTGACCAAAACACTTCAGTTTTTGATGTTAAGTTCCCGGTTAATGATTTTGAGTCATTATTTTTTGCCGAAATCAACAAAAATATTTTCTCAAGAAGGTAATTTAATCATGTTATCCTCTTTTCCCTTAATTTAGCGACATTCTAATTTTATTTTCTTTTTTACCAATCTTTTCATTTTTTTCCTACGCAAAAAGACGTGAGAAATTATTATTTTTTTAAAAATAAAAAAATAATTTTTACAACTGTTAACCAAAAAGTGGTGACTTTATGCCAAAAAAATAAAAACAATTGTTGTACAATAGAATTTCTAATTTTTTTCCATTTTTTTAAAGCGTAAATAAGAAATTACTCTTTTTTAATATTCAGTTTCTATAAATATTTCTTATAAACACATTTACTAAAATAACTCCTTTAAAGCACACTTTAATAAAAAAAACTGCTTCTCGATCAACTCCAAAATTTTATGTTACTCCGTCTTTGTTTCAACTTATTCCGTTTGTCACTTAACCAATTTAAATTTTGAAACGTATGATTATTTAGTTAAATGTCGAATAAGTTCAAAACCATTTAGAATAAGTCACCTGAATTGCATTTGTACTCAATTTTTGATCAAAGTTTATTTTACACGAGTAATTTTAAAAAATTATAATTGTATAATTTTAGAAAAAAAATGATTACAAAAGAAAGTAACTTCCAACTTACTATTTTCTAAACTCATTTCTTATTATACTTGATCGATTCTTTATTCAAAATTTTTATATTATTTATAAAACTGATTTTAATTACTGAGCGCTTATTTTCAACATATTTTCAACATACCCCGTGATTGCTTATTTTTAACATATTTTTTTTTCTTTTCTTTATTGATTTATTAATTTGTTGAAAATTATCTTTTATTTTTATTTTTAGCGAACTTATACTATTTAATCATTTTTTTTTTATTTCTCAAACATTAACCAAAATTTATCTCATCTCTTTTTTTTTTTATAAACTTATTAAAAATAAAGTTATATATCAATTTTTGAATGAGATAGTTTCATAATAAAGTAGGTTTTGATTTCTAAATTAGAGATAATAAATAACTAACTTATTTAATTTGATATGCTATACTTTTAAACGTGATAAACCCTTTTATAAATGTATTTCAAGATTATAAATTTTAAATTAAAATTAATAAAAAAAATTGACATAAATTCACAATTTTCATAAACATAAATATTTATTTAGATAGATTTTTAAATTATCTTTGTTATGAAATAAAACGATTAAAAATTCTGATTTCTAATCAAATAAAAAAAAATACCAAAATTTGTTTATAATTTCACAAAATTTTCAATCTTATTAGATAAAATAAAAGAATACCAAATTTTTATTAAATAATCAAGTATTTTTAAAAATTTATATCTAAATGTACATTGGTATTATCTATATTTGTCTAAATTTCATTAGCATATGTAGTTTTTTTTTAAAAAAAACAAGGTTTACGTATTACTTAACATAAATATATCTTGATTCAAATCTTGAGAGATTTAGCCACGGTGTTTCTTAATTCGTGGCTGTAACAACCCGAAAAGTACCCCATTTTTCTAGTAAAATTTCTTAAGGATAATTTCCAGCAAGGTTAAGTTTTTAAAATAGAATTTATTGTTTCGAGTCGTATTTTAAAATTCCGAGTTCGTATTTGGAATTTCTGAGAGATTTCATGAAAATCCCGTTTTTAGTCATCTTTGACTTTTCTTGACTTTTAAGTCGTCTTTGACTTTTCTTGACTTTTTAAAGTCGTCATTGACTTTTCTTGACTTTTAAGTCGTCATAAACTTTTCTTGACTTTTAAGTCATCTTTGACTTTTCTTGACTTTTAAGTCGACTTTGACTTTCGTTGACTTCCCGACTCGCCTTGTAATTTTGAAGACCGAAATTTTATTTAAAAAAACAGAATAAATTTTTAATTTATTGTTATTAGATTTTTAGCAGTATGATAATTAATAAAAATTATTTGATTTATTCGGAATTTATAATAAGGTTTTTACGGTTTAAACCCGGAAATCATGTACTATTCCCGACTCATACGTAAATCCCGAAACAAACCCGAAACTCGACTTTGGCATGAGTCACACGCCCATGTCACCTTTTTCCACTCACTTAGGATATTTTCTTTCTTTTGATTAACCTAATAATAATATCTTAGATATTTATTACTTTATCGATCCGTCAACGAAAATTACGCAAAACCGTTTACAAAACAGACCCGACAAGCATCAAGCCACACGGCTCCTTTTCCTCTAATAGGGCTAGATATTTTCATTTCTTTTCATTAATATAACATAATATCTAGATATTTAATTTAATTAACTTAATATTTAATTAATTATCTTATTATAATAATAAAACCCGAGTCAATTCCGTAACAACAATTTCAAAACCCGACTCATTATTTCCTATATATTACACGGCACTCACCCCATCATTACTCACCAACAACCTTTTCATTT
>JAIUZE010014251.1:0-38266 GCA_022085475.1 Heliosperma pusillum | reverse complement strand
ATAAAGCAAACAAGGTTACTACATTATTTGTGCTTCTTACACTGAACAAACAGTCGGCTGACAATGAGTCAGTATAAACTCATCACTGTGTTATTCAATAAGGGTATCCCGAAAATACTTCGTACCCAAATTTCGCTCCTGTTTCAGATTAAAAGTTAAGTAAAAAAAAAACTATGCAGAACAAACAGCTCGGCTGTTCTACAAAGACATTTAGTTTCATGAATTAAGTTGAAAAATCTATATCAATTTTATCCAGCCACTATAAAGTCTGGAAAATGACTCTGGCATAATACAAGTTGGTGATTCCATGGGCCTAAGTACAATTTATGAAGTATATCAGTACCTATGCTTGATTGGAACTTGGAAGTATGATGGCCCTTCAATCGTCATTACCTCAGTGAATAAAATATGAAGAATAAATATACAAATAGATGGCTGGAGCCCAAAGTATGAGAAAGAGATAATACACGGCACATAATAAACAGCTGAAAGAAGCTGAAAGGTGGAGCATAATAGCATATTGATGCAATGTACCAACCTCCAAGATGTGCAATGAGCAACGGCAATGCAGGAAGCAGAGATTTCGTTTCTTCTGGCTGTCCTGCGGCAATGTTTGTGAGACACCAAGCTGCCTCAAGTAACTGTGACACCAAATTTGGCAATGAGTACCTCAACGGTGTTAAAGTAATTACAATTGATTATCTTCATTTTGTAAAGGAACTTACAGCAGATAAAACAACTCATGGTGTAAGAAAGTAAAATTACATAGCAGAGTAGATGATACAACAGAAAATAAGGTTGCACAGTCTTGACTATCCAATTAATAGATCCTATTAAGCTTTTGACACCATTCACTCTGAATTGTACAGAACTTGGTTAAGAAATGTGGAAAAGATTTATATTTACAGGCTTACAGCAGCTTAGCAATGACACGAAAGAGCACAAGGGCTTACAATTCCTGAAAACTCGCCCACATCCCTCAAACTATCCCTACCCCACGGCCGAAATTCCCTGCCCCACCCTCCAAACACCTTCCCCAGCCCTACGACCCCCCCCCCCCCGGAAGTCACTTCCATACCCTCAAAAACCTCGGACGAGGAGTTTTCAAGGAGGGGTGAGGGAAAGGTTTTGGGAGTAGGGTAGGGGTAGGGTTTATCGATAACGGCGGAAGGGAGCTTCGGGATGGGGATAGGTTTCGAGAGTGAGAGAGGGTGGTGGAGACGTGGAGTAGTGTTAAGCGGTTTGGGTCGAAACAGGTCGGTGGGTGGAGTTGCTTTGGCGTGATGGAGATAAATGGTTTGGTAAGCAAAGTCATTCAATGTAGTGGGAAGAGCAATGTTGGAATAAAAAACTCAAACCCCATTTGTATTTAAGAACAACATCAACCTAATGCCTCAGGCTCTCGCGAATAGCTAGTTAGGGGTAGTCGACTGTCCACAATCTTACCCATTGCTAAGAACACAATGACGCTTTTTTCTGATGACCGATAATGAAAAACTGCATCCGATTACCGCAACTTAACAACAGAAATAAGAGTAATGAGCTTAGTGAGTCATTTTCCTTCGTTCCATCGTAATCCAAAATCAAGGAAATAGGAATAGTAAGTACTAGGCAGTCTCCAAACATCGCTTTCATTCGATCTACTAAAAATCAATCAAAAAGCAAACATAAAGAACATGAGGGAGTATGTGGGGAGTAAGTGGATCACAAAGTGGATACACTTGCCACATAGCCACATAGGTAAATGCTGCTCGAATGACTGAGGTGCGAGAATCCAGATAGCAAGAGCGATAATCAAGAAAACAAGGGAATGTTCTTCAATATTTGTAAGGGATAATTTTGCCATTGCACAATTACCTCATGGCCAGGAGTATTGTTTTTTATTATGTCAAACGTATATTTAATTCTCCACATTATATTCTATGGGAGTATCAACAAATAAAATCACCCTAGGAATCAAATTATCATAGCTCAAAGATAAAATCAGGAACCAAAGAAAAAAAAATGAACGACGACAAACCTGCTCATCTGAAGAGCCAAAAGAGAGGCACTCCACAAGAACTTGTACGGCTCCAGCTTCAAGTGCCACATCAACAGGGGGTAGCTCGGATCTGGATAATAGATGTCTTAACTGGCGTAAGGCATTTATCCTCTTTTGTTGAGCACCCTTTCCTCTATTATTCAAGGAAAATTAAAAAATAAACGGACTAATTTGAGAAAACCTGTTTAAAGTTATGAGACAATAAGAAGGAAGAACAATATACTGCAATCAAGTAATCAGCTCACAAGGAATAACACATTCACCATACCCCATAAAAACCAATTTTAGGAGAGATATCAAGTAAACGGGAAAAAAAAAAAAAAAAAAAAAAAGAGGGAGAGAATTCTTCAAATCAGATACTCATACACAATGCACAAGTCTTAACTTTTAGATAAAGTATAGCTAAATGATATTCCGAGACAGTGAGTCACTAATAGTCTACCTATAGTTTAAGAAGCATAGGTCCTTATTCACTAGGTTGTTTAAGTTTCGTAATCAAGGTAACAAATAATGTCACCAAAATGCACCCCCGGGCCCGATAAACAAAATGTCACAATGTTTATCAGGTCATTTATTCTCATACCACGACAGCAACAAGAACAACCATGCTGCAATTCCTTTACAAATAACTCCTGCCCAGGAAATCAACAGTTGGACACTATTTTACCCGTCAAAGCAAAGAAACTTTCTTACATAATACATACGGTGAACAACACTCAATACTTTGACATAGGTATGTTATTTAAACAATTCATTTTAAGCCAAAAATCACGAGGATTTTCAACACACACCTGTGTCGAATACTTCTAACCAGGCTTGAGCAACAAAGAAAAGGGAACAAAACACACATACTGATATGCAATAGCAGCTTTCAACGCTTCAACAGCCGAAGTGGTCTGCGTATCCAAAAGGGACTGCTCTTCCTCAAGCATCATATCACTGTCAAGCTCAACGCCATCCTCACCGCCAATTCCCACCCTACAAAGCCTCTTTGTTCGCATAAGCGCCTCTCTCCTCTCTTTGGCAACACTAACCGCATTTTGTCGTCTTCACTGAGTAGCCAAATTCCCAACTATACCAATAACACAATACCAACATGTTAAGGCCTATCTTACTCAGACCCAGACAAAAGTATCCAGCTCGGGTGCGTGTCCAGGTCTCGAAATCAGTTACCTTATAATAAAATGAAGTGTCATACCCATTTCCGAGTACACAACATAATATTAAGGTCAACAAGGGTGTAAAATGTAAATTATATTGATACCTAAAATTAACCTAATTGATTTAAGCACATAATAAATGGTTAAATGATGAAAGAAGAAGCAATAAGAATGAAGCAATAAAGTAGTAGTAGTAGTGGTATTAAGAAGACATGCCTGAGGATTTAATGGGGTCCCTTTTCTGAGAAATCAAGTTACCATCTGCCATTTTTCCTTCTTTTCTTAACAAATTTAATTTCTGTTTATCTCTAAACTTGTGATTTTGGTAATCAATAGGCAACTCAATTGTACTGGGTTTATGGATTGGTTCTTAGCACCAACTAATTTTCGCTCAAACTTGTGGATTATTTAGGGTGCAAGTCGGGATTTTTTTCTTTCTAACTTTCTTTTGTGTTTCTGACATACACATATTCTCATTTATCACGGTAAAATATCCGTCTTAAGTTTTAAACGGTCAAGTAGCTATTACTTTCATAGATAGAACAAAAAATAAAATGCATATATATTGGCGAATAACTTGTCTTTTTCAATGGAAGTGGCAAGTAGTTGACTCGTTTTAATATTAAGACGGGTATATCCGTTTTAATATTAAGACGGGTATATCCGTCTTAAAAGAGACTTATTGTCTAAAATAAACTAGTTTTGGCTCTCGCGCAACACACGAACTTGTGTTTATATTATGTCAAAAATAATTATTTTTTGCATATAAATAATAAGCAAATTCTTACACATTTCTAAGCTTCTTATACGAGCATTTTCAATATACTAGAAGAAATAAGTCTTCTAAAAAAATTTACGTGTTTTCAGTTAAATAAGAAAACTAATAATGATGGTTTATTTCACTAAATTATTATATTTTCATTCAAAATAATATTTTCATCAAATTATATTATTTTCAATAGACTTTGTGTTGGAATTATGAAGATATGCTTTTGAATATGATGATTTTATTAATCAATGAGTTACAATATTTATAGTAGACATATACAAGAATAAGGAAAGCAAATAATTGTATTTACCTAAACTAAAGACGAGAAACGAAAAGTACCACCTATGAGATAATTACAAGAGTGACGAGCAAGGAACAAATATACACCAAATATAGGACGAGTAATATGGAAAATATTATGACTAACACGCTCCTGCAAGATGGACGACCGGGGGAAAGGCCAATCTTGGAGCACAGCGTAGTAAACCGCGAACGAGGGAGGCACTTGGTAAGTAAGTCAGCGAGTTGGTCCTCACTGGGAATATGTTGAACCCGAAGCTTTTGAAAGAGAATGCGTTCCCGAGCAAAGTGAAAGGCAATAGTGACATGCTTCATACGGAAATGAAACACAGGATTGACAGAATAATAAGTAGCACCCAAATTGTCACAATAAAGAACATGAGATCGGAGAAGTAAGAGGCCAATATCGCTGAGAAGAGCATGAACCCATTCAATAACAGAGGTAGTGTCCGCCTAGGTAGCACCAAAACAGACACGGACACGTGATACGACATCTCATTAAATTTATGACACGAGACACGTTATTTAAATTTAATAAAATAATTATTTTTATAGTTATAAACGTACGTTTATTTATTTTAAAAAGCATTTAATATTAATTTTAAATAAGTGAAGGTGAACTTCACCTGAATATAACTCATTTTCATTTCTCATCCAAAGCCATCTTCATATCAATCTTTTTTTGACAACTCCACCCTTGTTTAAAAAACATCATTCATACCCTATGCAACTCATTTCCCCACCATAAAACAACGCACATTATTCCCCTAAAATTCAACTTGATTATGTTTAAAAAGGCGTTTAAAATGTGCCTAAATACCATGGACACGCATCGGACACGTGCCTAAATAAATGTTGAAAGTTAGACACACGTCCGACACATTTAGGCGTATGTCCCACGAGTGTCGTGTCGGACACGGGACGGCTGGTTAAGAGGTGTGCTCGTGCTACCTAGGTGTTCGCAATATCACAGAACGCGGTTGCGGTAGTAGACTGTGCCATGGTGCGTTGCTTACGAGAACAATCGGATTTCAACCGAGATAAATAATATAGCATGATGTAAAAATGTAATCATCTTTGTCACCCGCCAAATCCGCATCACATATGGCATAAAGATTGATAGGGGAGTAACGGTAAAGTTGGAGATCGATGTTGAACGTTACGTCGAAGATAGCGTAGAAGATGTTTGGCAGCGAGCCAATGAGAATCAGTAGGGGCAGACATGAACAGTGCAAGTTTGTTGACGGTGAAGGAGATGTCGGAACAAGAAAGGGAGAGATATATATTGAAGACCATCAGCTATAGCGCGATAATCAGCGGCATTCGAGAGAGGGGCACTAGTCGATCGAGATAAGGGGGTGATCAACAATGGGGGTAGGAAGAGGCTTGGCTTTGTGCATCTGATGGCGTTCAAGAAGGTCAAGAATATACTTGGATTGAGTAAGAAGAAGACATGCATGGTTAAGAGTGACCTCGATGACAGGCTAAATCGCACACCTAATCAAAGATAACCAACTGGCCTAAATTAATGCAGTAAAGGAAGTCGGGATCGTATCCACATGGAGACTAAAGAAATTATATTCGCTAATTAATAGTCTGTCTAAGTAACCAACGGGGGTTTTGATTGTTTGTTTTCTAAACTAAAAGTAGTGAAGGAAAGAGAAATAAAGGAATAAAGTGAATTAAAATATAATAAGAGAAATGGTTAGGATATCGGGTTACCACGGTCAACGATGGTCAATGATAGAATTAAAAGATTAACATAAACATGGTCCGAAGGGTAAGGAATAGTTCCTTTCAGTCTACTATTCACCCTAGAATTACTAATTTAGCTTTCTCTCCCATTAGGGCATTTTATTGTTCGTTACAAGTCTCTACCTTTTCCATATCTTACGATATAGGTCAAGGTTTAACAAACTAGTAAATCAGTCACACGCATTTAACCAATTTACTAACAATTAAAGCAACGATTAACAAAACAAACCAATAATTATGATTTAACTAATAATCTAACAATATATCATCACATAACCGTAGTTTCCCTAAATCCTAGCATAGAATAATTAGCTATGCATAATAAGATCTGACGAAATTGATTATAAAAAATAGGATTGAATTAAACATGATAGGAGAAGATGAATTACCATTATCAACTTAATATAACAAGCAAAGAAGAAAGAACAAGAACAACTAATAAAGGAAAGAAAATAAATAGATAACCTTTAACAAGAACAAATAATTCTCCAATCTGAGATCCAAAGTTGCTAAAAGAAAAGTAGAATGTTTAACTGTGTAAAGAGATAACCTAAGTATTTTGTCTTACAAAGCTTAAATACTAAGTTCTGAAATTATTAAAACCAATGGGCCGAATCAGAAAATCTAATTTTCGGCTAAAGCTTAAAAGCAGTCGATCGACTAAAGTGTAGAAATTTGCTATCTCTACTTCAAATTAGTCGATCGACTGTTGTACTTAGTCGATCGACTAATTTCCAAAACACGTCGATCGACTGCTGTAAGAAGTCGATCGACTAATTCCTAGAACAACACGCCAATTTCACTCTAATTCAATGCATCTTCTCTCATTCCCGAGCATCCCAAGGTGACAGTTCCCACGCACGACTCCATTCGTATCTGGAATGCAACACAATTAAGAGATTCGACTCGTTTGCACTCCTTATGGGTCAATAACCTGTACGAAACAAAGAAACACCCAAAGCATCCGAAACACAGTAGCATAGTAGCTTTCGCTACTCAGAATGGCATAGAAATGCGTGCAAAAAGGTGAAATAAATGTATAAATTAGGCACGCATCACTCGACACCCAAAAACTAAGACCGCAGACCTAGGTTTTTGAGAGAGATCCGGGCCGCAAAAGTAGAAATAAAATAGTCAAGAAGAATATTAGACGGACTTGTAACAATTATATCATCAACATAAGCAAGTAGATAAATGGGAGAGGAAGAAGAAGAGCAAATAAATAGGGACGGGTCTGCTAGAGAAACGCGAAAACCACAAGCGACTAAGGTTGCCTTGACCAAGCTCGAGGAGCCTGTTTTACGCCTTATATAGCCTTGAGAAGCGACAATGATAAGACGAAGACGAGCTATCAATGAAACCAAGTGGTTGGGCCGTATAGACCGTATCATTTAGCGAACCTTGAAGAAATGCGTTATTGGCGCCCAGCCGACAGACCAACCAACTTTTACATACAACAAGAGGGAGAAGAAAACGAACCGTAGCTTGGCTTCACAACCGGACTAAAATTTTACGAGTAGTCAAGACCATGACGTTGATTAAATCCTTTAGCGACAAGTCATGCTTTATATGTGTGAATTGTACTTAATCCGAAGTATCCATTTACAACCAATTAATTTTCGGCGAGGGGGACAAGAGTCCAAGTTTTGTTTTTGGACAAGGTTGTGAATTCATCGAGCATATACGCACGCCAATGAGAAATGGCTAGTGCTTCTTTGGTGGAAGTGGGTAGTCGATGTGGGTTAGAGAGGGTAATCAGGTTAGCACATTTCGGGTTAGGTTTTCGGATATTGTTGAGAAGGTTGGTGGTGATAGTACGGGCAAGGGGATGAGGAGGGGTTGGGTGGCGGAGGAGGAGAGGTTATGGAGGCAGGGAAGGGGGAGGAGGCAAGGGAGTGTCGAGATCCATGATACAATACATTGAAAAAAAATGTGATATTAAGACAAGTGATCACCCGACGATAATATATGAAGATAACACTACGTGTATTGCTTAAGGCTACATTAAAGGAGATAAGACTAAGCATATAGCACCGAATTTTCTTCACACATGATATCCAAGAACAAAAGACAATTGACGTCCAACAGGTCAGATCAAGCGAGAACCTAGCAAACCTGTTTACAAAGTCACTTCCACCAAAACAATTCCAAGAGCTAGTTCGCAAGATCGGAATGCGGCGATTAAAGGATATATGTTGAAATCAAGGAGAGTATTATATGCAGAACACATTTGTTCCCTTAGTCACATTTATCCCATTGGGTTTTAGTGACTAGGTTTTTAATGAATTAGTACCCTTCAATTCATATCATATAGTAATTATAAGGTGAAATTCCAAGAGGAATTGTTGTAAACCCAAAGTCAAGGTGAAATCTCAACCCGAGATTTACTCCACCGTCTTCCCCAAAGTCCATATTTACTACTGTAAATATGAAAAATGTCTTTACAACATTAAATGTATACACACTATATTTTGTTGTATAAATGCTTATCCGATTAATGAGAAAGTGATAAGTAGTATTTTAGTAGCGGTTTACCCCATATTTTAATCTTTACTTAACTCGATTTTGTGCGATTTAACCGATTAAAAGCTCAATTCATTAATTAATTAGAAATAATTAGTTTGATTACATTTATTGCGAATAATTATTATATTTCGAGTATTTGGTTCTACATTGTTTTATTTTAATTTTGTAAGAGTCGGTTCTAGAATTAAAGAAGACAAAAGCGACGCGGGATCGGAATTTTAAGACGGGCCGAAGATGGAGGGAGGAAGTCAATTTATTACGAAACAATTGAAATGAAATGCAAAGTCAAAGTCAGACTTTGACAAAGTCATTCATCATCTTCAAATATAATCACATACTAGCAATCTCCATTACTAACCCAATTCACAATAAGAAAACCCACTTTCACCGTCTACCTTTACTAATTGTCGTTGATCCACCATTCCATCATCACCATGGCTGCCCATAACCGGTTCAAGCACAACGAGCAACTCATATCGGTACCGAAACCGAAACACCAGCTCACCTCCGTGAGCACCAGACATCAACCATCAACCCAGAAACACCACGCGCACCACCAGCATTCACGCAAATCACCTTGCCCATTGCCCAACCACCATGAACCACTGCTCGCCTTGACTCGGTACCAAAACCCGGCACCGCCATCACCAATCACCATCAATCGAACCATCACCTTACCTCGTCTGTCGACCACCATACACATCACCACCGTGCTCTCCTACATCCAGCCATCATCGACCACCGGAGCACCGAGCAGCAGCAACCCCCACAACAACTCCGGCATCGGCTCAAACCACCAGAAACGGCCGTCTTCCGTCTCCGCTGCTCTCGTGCGCGCAATGGTGTTACTAATCTTTTGTATTTTAAACATAAAAAATTAGAAATTTTAAAAGTTACGCCAACTGGTATCTCCAACTTAAACTCAAAGACAGCAACCGATTAAGACTATTCTTTTTTTTTAAACAGAAGCTCCACTTAGCAGTTCAGAATTAGTTACAATAACAGGTAACCAAAAAAATCAAGAGCAAATAGTTTTCTTGCTGCCCAACATTCCCTACCTCGGCAAAAATCTGTCTTACTGCAAGAAATTTCCCTTCTTCACTTCCGGCAAAAACCAATTTTTGCTTTACAGATTCTGAAGCTGTATTCCTAATGAAACATTTAACATAGCACGATATTAAACACAAATATGATTGAAAAACATACAAAAATGCACACGCACAGGGACAGGAGCTTGGTAGACTTTTCGGTTATTTGATCAAGGTAGTGTTCTAGAGAAAACATAAGAGCACAGTAAAACAAAATGGGACTAAGGACTACCAGATAAGCAACCAAGGGAACACCTAAATGGGATGCATAATAGATAGAAAATTAGATAGTTTATTGTAATTAAATGAGACAATTATTCAAAAGATTATTCACAATATGAAGTGCGTGAAAAGTAGTCACATAATTCACGGACTGGAAGTTCTAGTTCATGAGTATACGGTGCTTAGTTGATGAAAGGCATGGTATAAGATATTGGCTACTAAACTGCATTCCTTCCAAATCATTAAAAGGTTACTGCTGCCACATTTTGAGGTGGTAATGGCCGCATGTCCAGTGGTTCTCAGCACAGGTCTCAAATCAGGATTTAATGCAATTGGACACGGCATGCTTACAATACCCCTCACATGAGAAAAGCCATCTCACAAGCTGATGATAGTAGACATAAGAATGCCACAATGTATGTTACGAGGAGATATACCGATACAACTGCGAAAAAGAATAAAAAATAAAAAATAAAATTGTGTTTTGAATTATTAACTGTTACAGGAACTTCACAGGGTGTGAGGCTAAATATGGCGGCAAATTTAAAGGAAGAATCTAACACCAATGAGATGAGAGAAAACAACTCTTTCGTATTGCAAAAGCCAAAAGGTAACAATAAATAGGAAGAGGTGCCCTTCGTAAAAAACGAGCATCAAGGTTTCATGCAATGCTCCCCTAGAAGACACCTTTGCTTATGGTTTCAGAATGGTCAGTTAGTATTTCCTACAACACCTCAGCCCAATATTTCATCCACTATTCCACTCATCAGGCTGGCCCATTCTAACATTCCTCTGTGGATCTGTAACCTTATTTCTTTAAGTTTCAGCAAGATGTTAATACTTGCTTATACCGCCTGGCGCCTATGTCCAGGAAACATAGTATAGGGTATTTTCTGTTTCTACAATGGCCTTTAATGCATAGTGAAGCAAGTAGATTCTGAGCTGGAAACTATATATACTGTTATACACTACGTAGCTATGAGAAACTCACTCACTTTTTGCCCACAATGATCCGCACAGCATCATGCATCAATGTACGGGCAAGGTCTTCAACTGCGTCAGGTAAAGTAGCACTGAACAATGATCTTATTATTGATGGGTTTGAGCACGCTTTAACAACAAAATCAATCTGCTTCACAAAGCCAAGCTCAAATAGCTTATCAGATTCATCAAGAACGAGGAATTCTACTCTGCACAATGGAAACATGAATTAGCAAGAAGACACATTTACATGCTCATATGTTCAATTCAGAGTTCATTAGTTCAAAGAGAATAATGATTGCACAAGGCCACAAGGGTTCCCGTCCAATATGTCAGGGGTCAAAAGTGAATTAATTACTCTACTTTGGTAATTGAAATGGTAGATGTCCCTCCCCTCCTCCCTCTAGTGTTGCAACTACGATAGCCACAAACAAAAATTGACCTAAGTAGCTTCACATAATGGCAATCTCTCGCAACTATACAAATGAGAACAACATGTACCTGGTTAAATCAAGCTTTCTTTTGCTGATTGCATATTCTAGGCGAATTGGAGTTGAGATGAGAACATCACAAGGCAACTTTGAAAAATCAGCACTTTTGGCAAGCTCTTTGGTCATTAATTTAATATTGAATTTCTTTCCTTGAGCAAATTTCTTGCATTCTCTAGTTGTCTGAGCAGCCAACTCTCGGGTAGGGCAAACCACAACAGCGCGAACACCACTTTTCATTCCATGCTGGTTAAAATGTTAAGAAGACGTTTATTTTGCATTATTAAAGAACCCTTTGAACACCTTACTTCTCTAACATGTTCAACAAGAAAAAGATAAATACCTTTAATTTCATTAAAATGGGGCAGATGAATGCCAAGGTCTTCCCAGAGCCAGTAGGTGCGCAAGCGAAACATTCGCGCCCCTAAATATTTAACAGTGTTGTTCATGTAACGGGAACAAGGATAAAATTGTTAGCCCTTTGCAAAAATGCAGATGGTCTGTGAAGGCCCAAGATTCATGAACCTAATATGTCTAGAAAGCCAGATGTCATGAACAATTTAAGCAGAATGCATACAGATAAAAGGACTGGAATAGTCTGCCTTTGGATAGGGGTAGGCTCCTTGTATCCAAGCTCAGCGAAATTTCGAAGTAAATATGGTTTACATTTGTATCTGCCATAAAAAAAGACACAAGAGTAAACTATATTATATGTGCAACAGTACTAAAAGCAATACGTTCTTAAAACAAACCTGCACCAGGTAAAAAGAGATGTCTGAAATCAAGGGACTATAAGGCCTTCTCTTTCGCTCTTAATTTCTTTCTAAGAGGATATTTTGCTACATTATCAACAGAAGTTTGTTCTACAGACAAACAATCCAAAAAAAGAGACGTCTAAAAATCTAGAGACTATAAAAGCCTTCTCTTTGCCATTTCTTATCTCGGCAAAAGGGGGAGACGGCAAAAAGTAAAAAATAAAATACCGCGTATGATGTATGAATGCAAATATCATACAAACTACACTGTGTGCTACTTCAAGAATGACCATTTGCCAAAACAGTGCCCATAGTAGAAGATTCAAGATAAAAATTCTGTTAATTAAAAAAATTAGATCATATGAGTTGACCATCAAAGACAAACAGGTACAATATGAATGGTATGGAGCAAGCAGTATTAAACTTCAAGACCATTACCAATTATATTATCTTATTATGCATTTGTGCAAAACAAGCAGCTATGACACAAATTATGAGGAGAAAAGGAATATGGTTTACATGAAAATTTAATAACACTCAAAAATAAATCAGATATCCAGTCTCAAGTCTCAACATATTGCTGAAAAAAAATTGATAAACAGGCACTGCTATATCCAGAATATTACAGGTTCCAATGAAGGCATACCTAACACTAAGGTCCTCAAAGCTTTGGAGAGGAGATGGAACATTACTTCCAGAGGTATGAATATTATGCTCTTTACGCAAAAGTTGATCACGCTGTAAGTTAAAAAGGAAGTCATATCAAATACACAACTGCGAACAGATTATCATGATTCACTAAATCATGGTGGCAGAACTAGGGATTTTGGATGGGATCTCGCCCCCGTATACGATGAAAACTATACATACATTTATTTGTTACAATTTTTGAACACTCCCTCCTCCCAATTATGCTGCCCTAATTTTCTTTCAAATTGTCTTCCAAATAATTTATCCTAATTCGGAATATAGTAAATAAGATTGGTGGTCATCTTATATTGCCTTAATTAAAGTAGTCACTAGCATTCCATCCCAATTCATTTGCTCCTATTTTCTATTAGTCTGCTTAGTTTAGAAAAGAGTGCCTGATGGGTCAGCCTGAGGCGCATGGATTCAAAAGGGTGCAGCTAAGCTGCAAGAGGCGCACCTGAGTTACAACTAGTGAGGTGCACCAAGGCACAATCAAGTGCATTACTATCCAATCATACACGGAGTATTAATTTCGCAAATTGGTTTGCTTTACCCTTCTTTTCTCCCCCTAATGTTTAATTTCAACTTATAAATTTAGCCCTCTCTGGAAACAAAAAGGGGACTACTTGTTGCAGAAAATTTTGTTCGAAAAATATAAATGTTCCATTTGAAAATCAGCATGTCTTGTGTCCATAAGGCGTGCCTTCACCTTGCGGCTCGTTGTCTTAGGACATCGCCTGAATGCGCCTCCCGCCTTCAATTAACTGGTTAGTCGAAAGGGGCAATATAAATGGGATGGAGGGAGTTATTTCAATCTACATTTTGAACCCCCAAAACTCCGTATCTTTACCTCATATTTGGCACGCTACTATCATACTCAACAAATTCAGAAGCTAATCGATAACATAAACGACAACCCAGCAAATAAAAGAATAATGTTAAACAGCACCTCAAGTTGCCTGAAAACCTCCTTCCTTTTCTCAGAAACATCGTCCTTCGCCTTCGCCTCACCGTTTTCTTCATCTTCAACAACAGAATCTACACCCTTGAATACATTGAACCCCTCCACTAAAATTAAATAAAACATCAACAATTAATTAATTCCTATGACAAATCTGCAAAATAACGACTCGAATTCGCATACTAAAACATAAAATTGAAAATTCTACCAGCAATTGCATTCTTCCGCTTTCGCTTCTTGCGAGTCTTCTTCTCTTCTAGTGGAATCTCAGCAACGTTAATAGAACTAGTATTTGTTTCGGCATCGTTATCGTCTTTTTTAAGCTACATATAAAATGGTAATGGCAACTTTACGTTATGGGTGATAATGAGACGAGATAGCTCGAGAGCGTAACAAGTCAAGCTGAGCAAACGCTTGCTCGGATCGAGAGCGTAACGAGTCAAGCCGAACAAAAGCTAGCTCGGCTCGAAAAACTCGTGAGAAGCTCGAACTTGTGTGATTAGATGAGATATTGTTCATATTTTATAAAAAGAAATATTTTATCATGATTATATATTTGTATCACATATATCAAATATCAAACTTATTTGTTAAATATATTTCCATATATCATTAAAATTGTTATTGAAAATATCGAAAGAAAAAAAAATTAAAAAAATCAACAATCTCGATTTTTGCTTGAGTTTGGCTCAAGCTCGCAAGCTTGATAACGAGCACATATTTTTTGAAACTCGGGTAAGCGCGAGATCGGGTGGAGCTCGAGTTTTTGTTCTTGAGCTGAAGCCTGAGCAACGGGGTCGTTAGCACCGCTAATTAACCCCCAAAAAAAATAAAAAATCCGGACCAAATTGATCCAATCGATTTCATGTTATATAAACCCAAATGACAAATTTAAATGAGAAGTAGCTAATATTTGGGGTGGGCTTTTAAATTTAGAAACGGACATGAATCGACATAAAGCCCATCTTATAGAAATTAGGGTCTACAAGTTTAATTAATGAAATTAGCGCAACTTATATAAATAACCCCACTCACCCCTTCTTCCTCATAAGTCATAACATTAACCCTATTCTTCCTTTTTCTATTTCGCCGTCTCACTCTTCTTCTTTGCCAACATTTTACTCTTCATAATTATTTTTTTGTCAATTTTTGAAATTAAATTTAGAATTTAGAAAGGTGCAATGATGATGAAAATAATAATCTCGTTAATCCGAGTAATTATACTCTGAGGATAACTTCAGTTCCATTCTAACTATTTCTGAGCACCTTTTTTTTTTTTTTTTTTTTCCTTTAATCCTTTTATTTTATTTCTTGTTTTCAATTATGTTATATTAATTTTATTCAAATTTCATTCATTGAAGACAAATAAATAGTCTGAACTCAAACATGAATTCTTAATAAAAGAATCGTGTGACATTATTTTTACGAATTTTTTACTTTATTTGTATTTTCTTCCATTATTTCCAATTTTTTGAAATTAACTACTGATGCAAATCTTTATAAGTTTTTGAAATCAATTATTGAAAAATAAAATCTTTTGTAAAACACGGATAGATGTATGTGACACTTGTTGACAATTTAGATTAGTAATGGACTCTGAAATTAATTGGAAATTCAACACTTTTAATACTCTGTAGTCCGTACCATTTAACTTGATTCATGTAACAGTTGATCTAATTCCCGAATCACAAATTTTCATTGAAGACGGCACATACGCTATATCCGTTTTCATTGAAGACGTGTCGGATTCTCTCTCATTCTCACTTGCCTCGTCATGAGAGGGAATTCAACCCGTCTTTATTAGAGACGATACTATCCGTCTTCAATGAGACTTACTGTTTCCGAATTAGGATGTGCTAAATTGCACAATAAAATTGAATTATAGTGTTACAAAAATCCTGTGGGCTCGACGAAACCTGAAAATTGGGTGGGCTGGAGCTGACCTGACCTGACTTGTGACATGATATTGACTCAATCAGATGGATGAACCGATAATGAACTAGCTTAATCATAATAAATACTTCCTCCCTTAAACTTCATTTTACCATATTACTTTTTCACATTTGCCGAGACGTGTTTTACGCGATAAATATCGTTAGCTACGTGTTTGCAAAAATTATAAAAGTTAGATATTAATAATGTATTCGTAAATACGAATCAAACAAGATTACACATGAATATATTTTTTACTTATATATTGAGAGAAGATTGCAATTATATGATCACGAATAATATACAAAAGTGAAAGTGGTAGAGTAGAGTTGAAGGGATTAAGTAGAACTTAATTGACATTGAACATAATTATTTTTACTTAAAATACAATTAATACACAACACATTGTTTAAACCTATAAACTATCACAAATTCTTATTTGTGACGGACCGACTTCCCCCTCACAAAGTGCAAGTGGGGTGCAAGTGGGTGGGAAATGGAGCCTCCACTTGCACTTTGTGAAAGAGAGGCGGCCCGTCTTAAGCTTACGACGGGTCGCCCCGTCGCAAGCAAGACTTGCTGATAAACTATATGCAGATAACCTCGCCCGCTGATCTGCTTTTTTCATGAGCCGACCTGACTTGCCAACAGCTGCTGATGAGCTGACATGAACTGTGACCGACCTGAACTCGTCACTGACCTGACACAACCCAATCCCGATATGACCCAACCCGCTTTGACCTGACCCGAGTGACCTGATTGCCACCTCTAGTTGGGAGACGACATATTTTTGTGCAAACATGTATTCCGGGATGTTCAGCTGATGACTAAAGACATAAGATTTACCGCCCACATCCTGATATTTTCGAGATGCAAATAGTTGCCCTCTTGATGCATGAATCGGGGATTTTACAAGAACGGATTTTAGAATAAGAAATTGCGTCGATTAATGATATAAATGCAAATCCAATATGTATTACTCAATAGTCCATACCAGTCTACAAATCTTCATCTGTGTTGCACTCTTGCAGCATAGTTCCTTACCCTAGGCAATGTGAATCATAATCTACTCTCTACTACTAGCCCCGTAAATGTATGTCCAAACTCCAATGACCGAAAATCCAAAATTCACTACTTTATAATATACGGAGTACTTTTCATTTAACAACATTACAAACTGACCCAACAAAAATAGAAAAAAGACTCGAAATGTCCCACACACGCAAATCAACTTACCGGTAAGTCCGTAAAAACCAAACATCCAGTACTAAAACATCGAGACCATAACACTAGATGATCTTCCCCAACCCAATGTCGTATGTGAAAGGAGCAGACCTGAACTAACTAACCTGTCCGTTTGCGAGGTCTAACAATCGGAATATCAGATATGTAGATCAGCAGCACGAAGGCAGAACCAAGTGCAAACTATTAACCGAAACCACACACAAGGAAAGCATTCAGCTGTCCGTCTGTAGTCAACTAAATTTCTTTGCCCTCAATTTGAAGAATAAAATATCAACTACAATCAGCTGAAAGAACGAAATAGCATCTGCAATCTGTAAAATAACTTTGTTTGGTCTCAATTTCCACCACCCTCAATTAAAATAAATGTACAGACTTTGCACTACTCAAAATAGCATACACGTAATTTGAAACAAATGCACTTGTAAACAAGAATTCATAAACTAGCTCAAATTTACATTGCATATCCAATTCGACCCCAAAAATGAGAGCTTTATCTAGCTAATCCAACAAGCTCACTCGAAGGCTCATCATCAACCAAGCAGCTACCTTGAAGGGGTATATCTGACATTCTCACCAGACCATCTACCCGCGTCCTTGGGAAATATTCCCAGGGCAACAAATTCAAAGCAATGGCCCCACCTCCGGAAGTAAATTTAGCAAGCGCGTACCTTTAAAGGGACAGGAGCAGATTCCGCCTCATCTTTCATGGACTTGAAAGGCCCATCAAGTGCAATATTACCTAATCCAGCTTCCATTTCCTCTCTTTCCTCCCTCTCTTTTTCATTATCGCATTGTTCACCACCTGCTTGGACTTCAACGGAAGGTTCCAGAAGCCTAGGACCTGGATCCATCCATGGATGGGTAAGGCAATCTGCCGCTTTTGGTCTATTTTCGGGCGAATATTCGAAAATTGTGAGAAGGAATTCTGATATACCCTTCGCATCTTGCTCAGAAAATTGATACTTTTCAACAAGTACCTTATCTAATGGCCAGAAACGTAACCTTCGTATGTGCCTTAGATCGCCCTGTCGGTTGAAAAACTCCTTTGCATGGCGTCCTGCTAGAGCTATCTGCAGTGACAATACAAGGTTCAAAACAAGAATAAAGTCATCCAAACATTCCTTCACCATTCCTATCCTCCATCTGATAATTTTTTAGTACAATATTAAAAGATGGCTCTCTAAAATGGCCATTTCTTCTTTAATGTGAAGTGTCAGTCATTTGAAGCTATTTTGGACACAATTTTCATTAATGGTCATCCGGAAACATCATTTGTGTGTCAAACACACGGGTAAGATTGCGTATATTCACTCCAACCCGCCTTACCCCATCATTTGTGGGAACCTTGATGAACTTATTCAATATTGTAGTAAATCTCACTATCTCAGTATGAGACTTGATCTCTCACTAATCGGTTGCCATTGACTCATCCAGATAGTTGCGCCATAAATGAGGTCTTGCCGTCTTGATAAACGTGATTTAGTATCGCGGCTAATATTTAATCCTTTGGTTGTTGATGTTATTGGACAATACAAGAGTTACAAGCTGTGACAACACAATAGTTAACAAGAAGATGTCGAAATACCTTGCGAGGTATAACACCTAACAGCTCCATCATCAGTGCAAGGTGGTCCTGAAACCAATGAACAGGTAAGAACTTGTAGGTACAGAGTCTTCTTTTCCGATAGATATTTTTAGACACTTAAATATTAGCAAACATCATAAACCTCAACAACACACTACACTCGAAATCCCCAACTACCTAAAATGACGTTCAAAAAACAATATCTCAAGGTTCAGCTAGAAGCATAGCAAGAATCAACATTTTCTTTAGCAGGAAAGCCTACAAGTCATATAGAGACCATCAGACACCAACGAAACTTGTATGCTGACATGTGACTACAATGCAAATAACATAAAGAGAAAATTCATAGTTCCCACCTGTTCTACACCACTTTTTCAAAACTTGCACCGCCATTTGGAAAAAGGTGGACATTTTAGGGGAAAAAATCAAAAAGATAAGGAGTTTGAAACGGGGATATATAAAGGTGGAAGTTATGAATTTCTATAATACAAACTGCTTTGTATTAACTATGTAACCGAATTCCATGAGACCAATTTTCTTTTAATGCCGCAGTTGTTATATATAGATTTAGTCATTTAACACCATCCAAACACAAGTCATGAGACCAATTTTCTTTTAATGCCGCAGTTGTTATATATAGATTTAACACAATCCAAAATTGCAACAATTAACAATATTGAAGAAGTATCTGGTAGACTCCGACACCATGAAAAAATAATTATATTCAGCACCTGTCATATTAATAGATAAATACAACATCAGTTAAAATTACTATGCAGCCTTGCAAGTGTGTTAACAACACAAATAGGGTGTTCTCAAATAAACCCAATATACTTAAGAGCAAGAAGGTTTATCTTAAGCGAAAGTAAATAGCACAGATTTGCAGCCATACCTCATCACGACTGTAGTTGTCAGCAGAATGAGGATCGAAAAGAACATCACCAGTAGCCAGCTCGAAACATATGCATGCAAAGGACCACAAGTCGGCTGGAGTAGAGTATTTACATCCAAGAATAACCTCTGGAGATCTGTATTGCCTAGTCTGAATATCAGATGTAAATTGTTTATACGTCCAGCACGCATTTCCAAGGTCAACCAATTTGCAACTGCCATCCACGGACTTCAACAGTTTTTGTCTTGTTGATCGACTACCTCTTCTACTACTCCTCTTTCGTTGGGAGGTTTCCGTAGAGGTTCCATTCGATATCACATCATCACTGAGTTTTTCACTTGCCATTCCCTCGCTGGACTCAGGCTCTTCAGAACCTTCATCTTCGCCACATTTCTGTGCAGCCTTCTTAGCCTTTTTCTTCAATTTCTTTTTCTGGTTCTTGGTCAAATCACTATTGATGGCGGCTGTGGTTTTCGAGGGTAAAACATCAGAAACGGATTTAGGTTTCTTTGATGGAAGAACCAAAGGAGTGTTTGACTTCCTCGGATCCATAGAGGGATCAATAGTGGACAAAAGCAAGACATTCTCCGGTTTGAGATCAGTGTGTATCATTGAAAGTTCACGATGCAAAAAATCTAAAGCCACTAAAATACGGAAACAAATTTCTTTCACCAAATGAAGTGGAATCCCTCGGTAATCAGAATACTTTATAAGAGTAAGCAGATTGTCTCCCAAGTACTCAAAAACCATACACACGTGCTGCCCATGTGGCCCTGAATGCTTAAAATGATCCAACAGTTTCACAACACACTTTTTGTCATCTGGGTCTCCATCTGCAATCTGTTTGAGGATAGATATCTCATCCATTGCAGCCTCTGTGTAATGCTTCGCACTCTTTTGAACTTTAAGAGCTACATATTTCTACAAGAAGCAACAACATAATAAGAACCTTGTTTTTGCTAAAGATGATAACACATCTTATTCCCAATAAATGCAACAAAACAAATCAACAATCATTGTCAAACATTAATTGGTACAACCAAACAATAATATCATAAAGCTCTATGAACATGCAGAATCAACCTATATGCAATATAAGAGTTCGGTATATAAGACTTCAACCCTACTTCCTCTGCCCAAAGTTAAGGTCTTCATTTGGCTTTGATACTCAATTATTCAACTTTGGCCATTAATTTTATTTTACATATATACAATCTAAAATAATGACTACAAAGTTGTAAATATTTATACTCTGCGAAAATGAATGAAGTACGTCGAAGTCAACATCATTTGACCACAGCTTTTTTAAAAAAACAATATAAATGGAATGGACGGAGTATCATTATAAATTACACCAAGTCACCAACACCTACAATCAAAAAATGAAAAAAAAAACACTTACAGGTTCCAGCATCACTAATCAACCATGACCCATATCGCTCTGATCCTATTTTAAAAACTGTCTTCTACTAGTTCAATTACTCGAAGGGTCCCCAGTCCCCACCAACATTCATTCACATATTGACATATGACAGTATTCGATTTTCATTCACTTTAAAAGGTCTTTCACATAACACACAGGGGGTTAACAATGGGCAGCCACCCCCTTAATACGCAAAAACACGAATCTTTGAATTAAAAGCTTCGTCATTTCTTTTAGTTACACTATTGCATAAGAAAATTTTCCCCAGGTTCAAATCCTACTTCCACCGCTGTATATATACGTAACAAAAATTCAAACTTTTACATCATACACACCAAATATAATCCCACCAAAAAAACGCCCACAAGACTCTACAGATATAGCGCAAATCACACATATTTACTTACAACGAAACATCAAAACAACTTACCGAGTTACCAGTAACAAAACTAGGGGCACTAAAATTTGAACATTAGTTAATTTTTTGAATTTTTTTCCGAGTTTATCTTATTGCATTAGTAGTTCTCCCATGCCCCTTACCTAAAAATCCTGGTTTCGCCACTGCAATTAACCATATCTTACGCTAGAGATTTCAAAGTCACACTAAAATAATTTCAATCATATAGAACTATTGCATTAGTATTTCCAAATTTGAATAGAATCAAAGACCATTATTCGGTTATGGTTTTCGACCCATAAAAACAATCAACCATATCTTTATTAAAAGATACTTCCCGTCCTAGTCAGTTGTTTGTTTACCTTTTATATTCTTTGAGACGGGTATTTCAATCAAAGATAAATAAATGATTGAGCCGGAGGGAGTATTCGCTATTCCGCTACAACTCATTAAAACAATCAGAAATTACCAAATAAAAAAGAAGAAAGAAGAAATTACAGGATGAAGAGTGTCCCAAGCAAGCCAAACAGTAGAGAAATGACCCCAACCAAGTTTAGTTTGAACAACATATCTACCCTTTTTAAAAGAATCCCCAATTTTAACTTGATGATATCCACCTCTTCTATAATCTTCACTGCCTTCATCTTCAGATGTGTAATCACTTTCTTCTTCTTCTTCTTCACTAACTACCCTCTCTTTATCCCTATCGCCTACCATATTACTTTAATTAAATTTATGATTGGGGTTGAGATTAGCAGGAAAGTGTTTTTTAATTAGGGTTTAAGGGAGAGATTGAAGGTTTTTGGGGAAGAAATTAGGGTTTGAGAGGATCGAGAAAGGGAGAGGATAGAGAGAGGAAAATAAAAATTAATGAGGTGGTGTTTTGTGTTAAATCGCCTCCTTCTGCTTCCAGTTAGCCGGGAAATTAATTTCGGAAATTCTCACTTGTGCCCCTCAAGTAGTGGCTAATCCACTTATACCCCTACTTTTTGGAAAAGCCCACTTGTATCCTCCAACTATTTGGTTACACACCAACCATGACCATAATGTCAAATACCGTCAAGTAAGCCGTCAAATAAGATGTTAAGTGTTACGTAAACAATATGAAGAAGAATAATTTCATTGAAATAATTGCAATCCCTCCAACAAACATCGTTTCTCCCTCCAAATTAATTTTATATAAATCACTTAAGCTTCAACATACATTTTAAGGGTTCAAATTAAATGTTAAACTAAAGCATTAAGGGTTCGAGGTGTCAAATGAAGGATTTTTCAAAACATACTTAACATTTAACGTCTTAATTGTCGGTGCTCAGTATTATGGTTGTGATTATTATGTAACTAGAAAGTTGAAGTACATATGTAGGAAAGAGTAGGGGTATAAGTGGGATAAGTCTATAACTGAGGGGTATAAGTGAGAATAACTAGGAAGTTGGAGGGTACAAGTGGGCTTTCCCGAAAGGCAGGGGTACAAATAAGATTAACACATATCACAGGGGTACAAGTGAGAATTTCCCAATTAATTTTTACGGATTTTAGTATAGTAGGAGTTGACCTGTCAAACGGGTTGGGTCTCGGGTCGGGATAGAACATGAGTTCAATCCGAATACGGGTTGGATCAAATACAGGTTACAGATCGAGTTGAGTCAGAATACGGGTTAGGAGCGAGTCTCTATTGCTTCTATTTCCGTTTTTTTATCAAAAAAATATTTATTAAAAATGTAAAAAATATTTAAAATTAATACTTAATCATATACTTTACATTGATTATATTTATTAATTATTAATTAATAAAATAAAGTTTTTTTAATAATTATTTATTATAAACTATTATAAAAGTTATATAAAATTGATTTTTTTATTTGTTTGTAATTTTAAGAACTATAAAAGTTAACCATTTTTTGAAATATAATATTAATATTTATATAAATTTTTGGATTCATCTTTCACCCAATGGGTCGATCCACTCAGTTGGGTTTCGTTCCAAAAATAACGGGTATTTTTAAGTTCGAGTCAAATCGGTCGCTGGGTCAAAAATTTTGGGCCTTGACCCAAAAATAGGTCGGATCGAGTTAGAATTTGATAAGTCTAAGTAGGTGTGATGAGTTTTTATTTTTATGAAACAAAATTTTCTAAAAACGAAAGTTTCATTAATAAAATCACAATAAGAAAAAAAAAATCGAACTTAATAGTTTTTAGAAGTATCAACCTTAATTGTTCACCCTAGATGCTTATTTATTGCAATTTTCATAATGAATAACGTCTCAAAGTGTAAGACCATATCAGTATATCACCAATATTCCAATAGTTCACGTTACATAAATGTTATGTAAGACGAGTCAATTAAATTAAGTGGCTACTAAAAATATTTGTGTAAGAAACTTTTTGAGTAATACCCTCCTACACAAGAATTAGTATTTGTCACGATTATTATCGTATAAATCAGCAACTCCCTCCGTCATGATCATTTGCTTATCATTTCTATTTTAGGTTGTCTCATCTATTTGTTTAACTTTCTATTATATTGATTTTCTATGAGTAATTTGATCTCTCAATTGGTGTATAGTACACTTGTCATTCACTAAGTACAACCACAAATGAGCTTCTATCCTTCCCTTAATCTTTGTGTAAAAAAGAATGGTAAACAAATGACCGGAACATAGAGAGTATTAGACTAGCACACATTAATATTATGAGTCGGCTAACAACTCACTTACCGATTGCGGAACAGAGGGAGTATTAGACTAGCCCCACTAGCCCCCGCTCTCCACCGCTGGCTAGAAGTTAAAAAAAATTGTACTGGTGCCGAGTGCCGACTACCTAATAGGCTAGCGAATACCCATGAAATGAAACAACAGCAGAAAAATAAGCTTAAGTAAAACCCCAGATCAAATACGCATTACACACATAACATAAATCCAAAGAACAAACCCAGATCTGGTAAGATTCATAAGTAAAATGATGGGATCTGGTCGATGGTGTTTAGTTTCATTCGCAGTAATCTCAGCTTTATGCGTATCTGGTCCCGCTTTATATTGGAAGTTTCACAAAACCGTTCCTAACTTCACTTGCCCTCCTTGCTCCTGTCACTGTCCTCCTCCTCCTTCTCTTTTACGCTTCGCCCCCGGTCCGTCTTTTTATCGGTTAAACACTCATTTATTATATTATTAAACATTTCTTATCTTTTTACCTGACTGATCATTTCTTCTTTTCTTTCAGGGTTGCTGAACCTGTCTGTTACCGATTGCGGAAAAAGTGATCCGGAAGTGAAACAGGAAATGGGGAAAGAATTTGTCGATTTGTTGACGGAAGAGTTGAAGTTGCAGGAGGGTGTTAGTGCTGAACATGCTCAACATATGAATGTTACTTTGACTGATGCCAGAAGAGTCGCTTCGCAGTATCAACGGGAGGCTGATAAATGTGTTGCCGCGACTGAGACTTGTGAGGGAGCTAGAGAACGTTCTGAGGCGCTTTTGAGGAAAGAGACTAAGCTTACTTTGTTGTGGGAGCAAAGAGCTCGCAATTTGGGCTGGCAGACCGAATGAACATAACACAATTGCTACCTTCTTTCGCAAGTGTAATTGTTATCTAGATCATTGCTTTCAATTCTCTTGTCGGGCATCGCTGTAACCAAGGCTACCATCTTTCACCATTGTAATGTATCTAGATTTGTCAATTGTTAGCTGGATCATTGATCTTCATTCTCTTGTTCCAGTTGCTAACTTGCTACTATCTTTCGCCACTGAAAAGGCTCGTTAATAGATGTTCTATTATTTATTTCGTATCAAAGTACAACAAGCAGCAGAGCCCTCTTTTATCTGTTTTATTTACATAAGCATTACAATTGCCTCTACAATGAATATGTCAGTGACAAGTTATTGACATCCTAGGATTCATGTGGATTGAATAAAGGAAATGAATAAGTCGATATATTCTCGTAAATACATACGACTACTGAACGGAGAATGAGTCGACGTCGGAGTCATCTCCAGCTTCTGCTGTTTCATTATTGCCGTGCACCAAACAAATGGATTGTATAATTGTCGTTAACTGAGCATGTAAAAGAGACTAGATTAAACAAGATAGCGAAGACTTGACACATATGACTTGAACCCAAATTGACCCGACATGATCTGACACAAAATTTTGTGAACTAACCATTACGGCATAACACTTAGATGATTGATCACAGGCACACAAAACTTACTCAAATCTGTAATGACTGATCTACCTTGAATGCAGATATACCTGAAAGTACTAGGATTCATACTAATCGAACTCCTCCTCTCCCGAACGACCCCGTTTGCATGGTCTAGTAGGAAGTAGCAAGCAACATAATTGTGAATCTATTAGGAGTAATATTAAGTGTTACAGGAAATATAAAGGGGGAACTAAATATAGCAAAATGAATAATCACAGAACTTGTAGAGCTCATACTTTGTACCTCGTAACAATCATTAATCATTAATGTTATGTAATGTACAACCCTATAAATACACATGCCCATATACAAGTGGAAAGGCCAAAATCATCCTTAACCTAGAAAGCTGAACACAAACTAAGGCAAAATACCAAAAAAAAAAAAAGATATTCCTAAGGTAGCGTAAGTGAAGTAACTAATTTGTCCAGTCATTTGCTATAAATATATATGACAGGACAATCTATCTACATGGAGAAAAAATGGTATCGGGTATGAGAAGCGAAAAGAAAACGAAAACTATTAATTCATGTTGTGGTATGTCACATGAACAGCAGAGTCCCCAGCATCACGACGACCACAATTAGTACGGCGGACAGAGGAGGATTCCTCGACGAGACACCGCTACTTAGCTGTCCGGTGTTGACGTAAGTGTTTGAGTTTGAGCCAGTACTTGTGGAAACATTCACCGATAGAGAACCTAGCAAAACGGATTAACAGATTTCTAGATCAGCATATAGCAATATATGGAGTTTAAAAAGGATTAAATGTATCTTACAACGGTCATTTTACAGTATAATTCTGACTAGCAACCGGTAACGCTGTTTGGTATATAACAAATTAACAACGTCATCTTAATTCGATCTTTTACATCAAAACATTCATTTAAAGGTTTTGAACGTGGTTGTCTGATACAACATAAATATTTCACATCTAAATGTGATACGCTTTTAATAGGGTGTGCAAAGGTTTTAAGACTGAAATCAATTCGTGATTCGCCGGGGTGAACCGAATCAAGTAACCCTGGTCCCCGGCTTTCAATGCGAAGCATTCACGAAACAATAAAAATTTTAAGCTGAAAATCAATCACGAAAGGGAGTCATAAGTGAGAATAAACTTACAATCATAGTTGACCCATCCAACACGCTGATTAGCCAAATCATATACCACGGCCTTGTCTTTCAAAACAAGATCTGCATAAAAGACAGTAAAACATTGATAAGACATCCGAATGAGGTTAACATAGGGGAAATCAGCCCTCACGCTGAAGCGGAAGCAAGGTTAAGGAATATGTTATCCTTCGCACAACAAATTGTGTGGCTACTATAGCGGCCTTACCTCCTAAAATGGTCATTTTCTGCCCGTCAATCTTCTGAAATCCCATGCACCAAACTGCAGCTCCAGCCTGTTACCAACAATTTTTGATTAAATATAATTATATGAAACTGAAAAGACGAACAAAATAGTGCTACATATTTTTATTTATATCTCTCTCACTGGTAAACTAACAGGATATCCGGCAAAGATGTCCAATAAATTTTATCTGGACATCCAAGTTGGCTACTTCCATGGAACTTGATCTATGATATTGTTTAATTCATAGCGCCATAGCGGGCAGTGTTAGAGGTCATTACTTGCAGTCAAGCGTCTGGAGCAACATAGTTAACAAGTAAAAAGCAGTCGTTGGACTTGGATAGAAAAGCTAGTTATTAACTAACAATATGTGATAATGATAGTCTATGTCACTTCCCGATTCTTAAGTCTTAATATCATTGACCGAGATGGCTGAGTCACTTGTACACTTCATTTTAAATCAAAATAAGTCAGGTATGATAATTTGACACGCACCCAAAACGAGTCTGGGTAACATAGCATAGAATAGGTGATAAAGGCGTAACGAATCTTGTGTTTCTATTATTTCAGTATCATTCCAGAAACAGCAGTCAAGTGATGGATGGAAAGAACTTACAATAGAGTTCTGCTCCAGTAAATAGTCCTGTGGTCTGAGAACCATTGACGCACCACCAGCGAAATTCAAGCTAACTTGAGGGAATACATCATTGACACTGTACATCATAGGACACAAGCATAACAGCATAAGAAACTTGTACACATTGATTCAACATAATATTGTAAGTGTAGAAGAGCTAAAGGAAAACCTGGATGTTATCAAATAGCATGAGTTTCCCCTTGAAAGTAAAGGACGTACTGACTGAGAAACAGCCGCTGATATCTACAAAAGTCATAGTATTTCCTTATTAAGATACCGGGAGATGACAAAGTCTAGCCTTTTCAGCATCTAAAAGCAAACTACTCGAATTTGATGATGAGCACCAAACAGATAATTAATATTCAATCACTGGGGACTAGATTGTTTTGGGCCGTGTTTGTACGTGACGAGGTTCGAACCCACGTCATGACTAGCATGCTACCCCTCAATGACTTTAGAAGCTAAGCTAGATGAAATCTGCTTTTAGTGCAACCAGTACAAAAAGAAACTTACCGCATTTACAAAAGGTTCATAAGCTGCTTCAGCAAGATAAGCCAACGTTGTCCCAGAATCAATTATGGTACCAGTGTCTGTGGAAGTACTAAATACCGAAGCATCTATGGGAAGTGTTTGTCTGTTGATAGAGATACTCTCCAGATTCAAATTGTAGTGCGGCCTGCAAGTCATACATACAGGGTCATTGTGACTGAAAGATTTAGACTAGTCCTGTTTTTACAAAATAAAATACTTCATAATTGCCTTCTAGCAAGATGGCTAAATCTGACAAAAACTTTCCCCGACCCAAACACAAACAGAAAAGAACAATGCTTAGAATACACAAACCCCAATTAACCCACTATGAAAATTCCGTCCTGAAATGATCCTATCTGAAATGACCCCAAAATTACCCATACTGACCAACCTGAAACAAAAGCTATAAATACACTATCCGAAACAACTCAAAACTGACCCGAAAGCCACCTGAACCCAACTCAAATGAGCTGTTAGGAACGTCAACTGATGACTACGAAATCTTCTACATACTATTAAGTCATACATGAGCTACTGACAACTGAATTTATTATGAGACATGCACGAAAGTATTAAGGGCTCACTTGTGATTATTACGAGGGTAATGAGGTCAACATAAGAGTTAAATGGAGGAAAAGTGTGGTGTTGGACGGTGAAAGAGGTGGTGACGGGAAACTTTCAGACGTCTGACTTCCAGTCTTCCAGGACTCATTTTCACTAGAGTTTGGAGGCTAACTATTAGGAGAAAATATGGATCCCACATATTATCTTAAGGAGTATTATGAAGTTCATATTGTCTAAAGGAGTTTCAGTAAACCTGAGAAATACACTAAAAATGTAGTGAGTCTGAGTTGACTCTTAATATACAACAATAACATTTTGTAAATATCAAGACTTGTGACTACGTCAAGTGAAAAAATATTTTTATGTTTCATTCTACAGATAACTTTCACAACAGAGCTTAAGCACGCCACCCACTAAACAGTTGTGTAGGGAGTGTTTTATTATGTAATAAAAAAATGAACCATATAAAATATATGAGTTTAAAATGCTGAACAGTATGATAAGCTATATGGAATCAACCTACCGATTACCAAAAAATAACACTATGTTGATGCCTTATAGAAGAAGGGAATAAACATACTGTGATGGCATAAGAGGAGTGTAGACCATGCCAGGCTCTACAATGCTCCCAAGGACCAGTATTCCCCCACCATTTTCATCTCCCCTCAAGCAGTGTGAGAATGCTGCCGGTGCAACTCCTTGTGACGATAACTGAGTGACAACAGACATGGCCTGCTGTCCGAATCCAAATATCCCATCAACTGCTCTATCTGTCTTTGTCAAATCCCCAGTTTGAGTCACGCTACAACTGTTGCACATTTTTGGAAGCAAAATCCAATAAGCTACCTTAGAGCATGCCAAAAATAAATACAGGTGACAAACTTTGACCTATTCTTATTCTTCTTCCAATAACTTATAGACAAGAAGAATTACCACAGCATAAACAACATTTACCGGTGCCTACAAGATAACGGGGCTGGCTGTCGTTGAAATTTTAAACCTCAGAGAGGTTGTTTACGAATGATACATAGTGAAAACTGCATTGCATTGACTGCTTATTTCACAATTTATGAAACACAGAATTTAGAGACGTATATTTCTCCATTCATCATAATATGGGTGCACCTTCACGGGAATTGGTGTTTTCATCCTTAAGTATCCTGTTCAAAAGGCACCAGTAACAAATCCTATAATCCTCACTCTAACCAAGGAATGAAGCATTTAATCTCCTTGGAAAGGTTCAGAACCCCGTGGAAACTTGACACCCATTTTCAAATCCAAAGAATCATGGCTCACAATGGAAATGGAAAAGTTCTGATCGATAAATTAATTCTTACCCAAAGATGACTTTGGCGGAGCTGTTGGTTATTGCAGTTCCACCAACAATAGTTGTTAGGCGCATCATATCAGACACATAGTAGCCTTCAGTTCCACTACCATCACCATATTGGAACTGGTAGGCACAGTTGTTGGAGTTATCACAGAGCGCATCAGCAAATGGTGCTGCCATACTACATCGTTTGTCCGAGCAAGAAATAACAGATGAAGATGACGAGCCCGAAGGGTTGAAAGCGCTGAGTTGAACATCCTGTAAGACGTCTATCAGAAATAATAGAGGGCACAAATATTCATCCTATCTTAGTGTCTTTGTTTCAAGAATTTTTTTTTTTTAAAATTTGTATTCCGTCAATCTTGATATCTTTTGTAGGTGTCGTATGACCTCTTATTAAATCGAGTAATAGAATATAACTATAATATATGGGCCTCGAACCTGGCAGCCCCAATATTCACAAACTCACCAAGTGGAAAACCAGAACATGGTATGGGGGCATGTGCGCTAACCACTCTTCAAGCCCATTGGGCATTCGAGTTAGGGGGCATAATAGAATATAACTATAATATATGGGCCACAATCCATCACCTTAAGGTTTTGGTTGAGATGGTTCATCTATCATCGAGCATTTGTTAAAATAAACAAAAACTAAAACCTTTGTAATTATATTTCAAAAAAAAAAAAAAACCTTCGTCATTTTAGAATTGCTACATGAGCTTTGATTAATGAATTGATCCTTCCATTAAAAAGTAAGTAAACCGATTTAGAGGAAACTAAACCCTACTCCATAATAATTTAAGAAGCAATTTCATCCGCGTCACTCAAGTTCAATAAGTGAGCGTAGAAGGGAAGATTACGAGTAATGAGACAAGAGTTACTATACTTGAAGACCAGTGGTGGATGGACAACCAGTGCAGCCACTGCAACCAACCCACAAGACATCACTTCCCGTATCAATCTGCACATTGAATTCTTGTGGTGGAGTCCCTAGTTGCACCTTTGTATAATACAGCCTATAATCACAAAATTAATCAAAGTTCCTAAATTATGGTATAAAATTGGTAGGGCAAGGCTACGTACATCCGACCCTCCCTTACCCCGCAAAATTAAGCAAAGTTGTCGGATTGATGGACCTCCAATCATAAAAGCCATAATGGAAATTACAGAAGAAACTTCACCAAAACAAAAGCAATGAACAATACAATGGATCAAGTAAGGTCATTAAAGGCTTAAAGCTACAGAATAATTGACACCTTTATTGTTTAAAAAGCCTTAATTTACTAAATAATGTTCAAATTTTCTAGATTTGTTTTTTTTTTTTGGTACAAAAATTTTCTAGATTTGTCACATAGTTTGTTAATGAACTACATCCACTAAAAAATAGAATTAGCCACATAATGTGACCATTAACGTAATTAAAATTTAGTAATTAATTCATAATCCATAAAAACCAAGAATCAAACAAATTTTGCCAACTGCCCAACTCAATTTATGATACATATTCTTGTGTAAGACGATTTACATGAGAAGTTTGTAAAATGGGTGAACACATTTGTCATATTTGTGTAAGGCGGTCTTACATGAGAATAACTCGATTACGAGTTTACGATACAGTCCAAAATTGCAATGAAACAGAAGAAAAACATATGCAAGAAGCTCAAACACATCATAAAACCAAAATTAAACAAAACCCAGATCACATATCATCTAAGTAACAAAAACCCAGTTCACATATAAACCTCAAGAACCCAAAAAAAAAAACTTCAAAATTATTCCAAAAATCAATTGATTCTAAAAATAGGGAAAATTTAGAAATTATTTAAAAAAAGAAATATACCCAACACGGTAAGGATTATAAGTGCCAGAAACAGGGAAATCAATGACGCCATTAATGGACTGCAACAAACGTCCATGGCGAGCTCGGTCATGGGCTCTGAGTCGACTCAGTCCAACTCGATCTTTTAATGAAATTGACCGTTGAAGAGTCAACGTTGTCGGAAATGAACTGCCAATAACCGGTAAAACGACGTCGGATAAGATCACCCAGATGTATAATAAACTTCCTAAGAAAGTGTATAATTTCTTCATTTTATATTTCAAAATTTAATTGAATTTTGTATAATTCTGTACAAATAGATTGATAGTAATATAATACTATTGTTGTTTTAATGAAATTGACAGCACACCAACCAAGAATAATTCAACTGCAAACTGACGTAAAAAAATAAGAAGAATATTTGGAAGAATTAAGAAATTAGTAGAGAATTAGAGTATGTAATTAAGAATAAATTAGATTAAATTAATGGGTTTTTGAAAAAGATTGAATCTTTGAAGTTTATTTATATATCTAAGAGTATTTAAGAGTACGTAATTGAGTTAAAGTTGAATGATTTAGTGAGAGAATGTAGAGAGAGAAAGCTTAAGAGAATTGGAGAAGAAGAAGAAAGAATGATGTTTGGGATTTATATATGTTTTTCTGTACTTGATCATCAACTGCTGTCTATACATACACGTTTCTACTCTTTTTTTTCTCCTTTTTGTATTTATTTTAATTTAATTTTAATGTTTTTTGAGGAAAATTCAATTTTGACTATTTGTGTTTGTTTATTCATAATTTCATAGGATGTAGGAGTACTTGTACTTCTTCTTTGTTAAGGAAAGTCTTAGATTGAAAATGGAGTTGTGTCTTATAGAAGGTTCTTCTACCTGGATTTTTGGTTGGAAGAAATATTTGGGTATTTTTTAATGTATTGGATGGCTTCCTCACACCTTCTAAATTCCAATTTTTGCGACATACGCCTAGAGCTGGCAAGTCTGACCCGACCCGAAACCCGAGCAAAACCGACCCGACCCGATCCGAGAATACTGCAACCCGAAACCGACCCGATGACGACCCGTAACCCGTTGACGACCCGAAAATCAGTGACCCGAACCCGACCCGAACTCGACCCGACATTGACCCGACCCGATATTGACCCGATTAAATTGACGCTCTGACAATTATTAACCTTAATAATGATCAAAATGAAAGTGATTTATTGTTTAAATTGATATGTTTGACTTAATAATGAATTACTTAAACCAAATAATAATTTAAAACTAGATTTAATGGAAAAATATTGAAATATTGCGAAAAAATAACCGGACCCGATTACGACCCGACCCAAACCCGACCCGACCCGATGTATCATTTGACCCGAAAATGACCCGACCCGATAACGACCCGACCCGACCCGAAAGGGTTGTCTGACCCGATACGACCCGAACCCGATACGACCCGAACCCGACCCGACTCGACCCAAACCCGACCCGACTGACCCGATTGCCACCCCTACATACGCCTACTTGGTTAATTATATGATCAACGCTACTTGATAATTGATATGCTATAAGACGGGTTTCGTGAGACGGGTTTAAGACAGAGATTATATAGATAAATCATAAACGTTTGCATTTTCTTGTCTTCTTTTATTCTCCCTTCATCTCATTAATTTGTTTGTTTCACAAAATGAAAAGGACAAATAAATAATGGGAACGAAAGGTTAGTACACAATTTCTCATTGAAGACGGCGCATATCCGTCTTCAACGAAGGCGGGTCGAATCATCTCTCACAAGAAGGCAAGTAGGAGAGCAAGTGAGGATTCGTTTGGACTTAATTTCAATTCTTATGAATTTAGTTCAAATCATTTCAGTTCAGGTCGATTAAGATCAGTTCAGGTCGATTTTCAATTCAACCTTATTATTATTATTATTATTATTATTATTATTATTATTATTATTATTATTATTATTATTATTATTATTATTATTATTATTATTATTATTATTATTATTATTATTATTATTATTATTGTTATTATTGTTATTATTATTGTAATTGTTATTGTTATTGTTATTGTTATTGTTATTGTTCTTATTCTTATTCTTATTCTTATTCTTATTCTTCTTCTTCTTCTTCTTATTATTATTATTATTCTTCTGATTATTATTCTTCTTATTATTATTATTATTATTATTATTATTATTATTATTATTATTATTATTATTATTATTATTATTATTATTATTATTATTATTATTATTATTATTATTATTATTATTATTATTATTATTATTATTATTATTATTATTCTTCTTCTTCTTCTTCTTCTTCTTCTTCTTCTTCTTCTTCTTCTTATTATTATTATTATTATTATTATTATTATTATTATTATTATTATTATTATTATTATTATTATTATTATTATTATTATTATTATTATTATTGTTATTGCGCGCAACTTTCATTAAAATAAATTGAAAAGTTTACATGAAGTTGGTAGGAAGCCGAGAGACAATCTGGGCCCCACCCCCTTAGCTACAGCAAAGCTAATCCTAGTAAATATATAAGCGGTAACCCGAGCCCCTGCATCCTGAGATACCGAGAATTTCTGGATCCGCTTAAGCAAGTCCCGGCGATCAAATTCTTGGTGGAAATCATTCCCCCCTTTCTAAACCGGTTTTTACCCCAGCTCCCTGTTGGAGGCAGTGTCCTCCACAGTTAGTGCAATAACATAAATAAATCTCTGTAGGTTCACAGGGTATACTTTGTATAATAATCAGTTGATTAACGTTTATCAATAACGGTTGGCTTGCTAGATAAGTTTGACGTTATTGTCATACAGATGGCGGTGATCAACTGGTCCCTAAAAGTCACACCTATAGGATGTGTTTGAGAGATGTGATTATTTGAGAAAATAATCATATTGATACCTATTATATGACTAAAAGGTTAGTCAGTGTATTTGACTAAAAGGTTAGTCAATGTGATAATGAGACGATTATTTAATAATGATTAAATATAGTTAGCTGAGACGAATTAACTGTAATTCGTAAATTAAATATAAAATGTTATATTTAATTGTTGTATATAATGTAAGCTAATTAAACATAAACCGTTATAATTAATTGACAAATTATAAATATACGGATATTTATAATTAATGATGTATTATAATGTCGGTCCATGTAAAAACGACGATTATAATATATTACATTATATTGGAAGCTAAAATGACCAAAAACGAAAGTATCCAGATACACTCGGTTTTTAGTCAATGGGTAGTTATTTTTGAGGAGACAAAAATCTCCCCATATAAAAACCCTATGAGCCGTGAGAAGCATGATGAGAAAATTGAGATTTTCTAACCTAATTTCTCACTACGGCCTCCATCATTCACACAGAGACAAAAGTTAACAGTAACTTTTGACAAAAAAAAACCTTCTTCTCAACAGTGAGATCGTGTAAGAGGTTTACTTTCTAGTAAAAGAAAAGGGTATTTCTCGGAGCATCTTGGGTGCAACGATTAGGAGGATATCTACCTTGATATCTCTGTTCTTTACGCCTATTGCTAGGACCGGAGGTTGATTTCTAAATCTTTTTCTATGTTTTCGTTTATGACTCGATAATCAAATTATTACTTTTCGTTATAATCCTATAATAATTGTATTGTGGTAATACCGATTTCCCACAAGTGGTATCAGAGCATAGGCCACGAAATTGTTTTAATTTGATTTCATAAACCGAAACAGTTTATTCCGCTGTGTGTTTGTCTCGATCGAGGACTTTAGTGTCTCGATCGAGCAGTTTTTGTGAGTTTTTGATCGATTGAGTACTTGTGTTCAGTCGATCGAGCAGTTTTCTCAACTTTTTGGTCGATCGAGTACTTGTGTTCGCTCGATCGAGCAGTTTTCTTTTTTTTTGGTCGATTGAGTGATGTCTATACTCGATCGAGGTCCCTGTTTGTCGACTAGGAAGAATTAGTCGATCGAGTAAACAGTATACTCGATCGACACGTTTTTTCTTTACGATCGAGAGACTTAATTGTTTAATTTCTTCTCGATCGAGTACTTTACAGAATCGTATTTCCTTTCGCATTCGTTTTCATTTTGATTTATTTTGTTATTTTTAATCTGTTAAAATAACATACAATAAATTAGTAGATGTTTTAGTTTAATAAAGATTAGATTAAAATGAAAATGGAAATGATGTTGAATGAGTTTATCATTTGAAAGGATATTAATTTTTTCCTATTTTGTCGATAAGGACCGTTTTGCTGAAGAAAATTTTTTGCCGAAAAATTTATGTTGAAAAAAAAAATTCTGTTTTTTTTTCTTTGCTGTATTCAAAGTTTTTTGGGCCTTTAATTGTACATTATTCGGATTGTGTATAATTAATGTGAATCGGTTCACATATGCTTAATATCTTACATTTTAAAGCAGTTTGAAATGTTTTAGGATAGTTCATTTTATCAGTAAAATGAATCGAGATTGTAATTGATGTGGGTAATTACAGAATCACCACATAATTATAATCTATGTTAAAGGGTGGTTTGGATAATAAAACATCGTAATAACTGTATTATGTCTTGCATGTTTTATTTTAGTTGGTGCTTTTATAATGTCTTTTGGAATGTTTGAATGAATTTTTAACGTATTTTTACAATCAGTTGTAACTTAGTGTGGCCTTAGTAGATTGTGTTACCGTAATGATGGTAACATAGTCTTGGATGTAATTTGAGATCTTGAATCTCCATTTTTTAGTTTTGGGTTTTGAAATTAGAATGTAATAAATAGGATCAATGTAATTTTATTTATTGTAATTTCAAAGAAGACTAAAGATGGACATTGGAGCTCACTCCCGCTACATGGACCAAGAAGGGTGATCAAGTCAAGCTTCGAGGGTCCAAGCAGTTGGATTCCAAGTTGTATTTCATTCTTTTTGGTAGGATAGGCCACACTAGGACATGTTTTTCCTTTACGTTTTTCATTCTCGTTTACTTTCCATCACATGATAGATATAATTGCATCATATTCCGCCTAAACCAAACCACCTAAACTAATAAAAATGCATGAAAATGATTCATATAGGTTGAATATTTTAATCATGGACATACAGATGTCACTCGCTTTTAGGGTCATCACCTTAGTTAAATCATTCTCGAGTTGCTAGACATTCGTTCACTTAAAATGAATTTAAGTTAAGATGATGGGACCTTCCCCTATAAATTAAAATTGAGACTAGTCTTTATAGGGAAAACTACTATGAGCCCCTTCTTCGTCGGAAGTCATAATATGACCCCTTCTACGTTGGGTAAGTAGTGAGTGTTGACCTATTTTATCTCAACATTATAGTACGAGTAATATCTCGTGATTATGATGGACTAAAGATAGAATTTACAGAAATTTATCGACCAGGAATTCTAAAAGTAGAATTAGCCAAGGGGTTGGCTTATCAATTTACAGAAATTGAGTCTTGGGATCATTTATATAATTCTTGAGGGAGGTCAATTGTATAAATGCACGAGTCATCGAATTAAACAGTTTTTCATTAGACTCAAATTTAAAACGATGAAACTTATCATATTTTTTTTTTTCACAATCAAATATACAGATATAACTGCTAAATAACAAATGGCTGGCCATACTGATGACCCAATGCCAAGTGCCACGCTCGGACGTGAATCCTGGCTTAAGATGTTTATGGACAACATGAATCAGTCCACGCGACTGAAGAATGATGGGTCCAACTTTGCGGACTGGGAGGCGGCATTACGGAATGCTGCCATTGCTGACGGTAAGCTCAAGTACTTGACTGAGCCACTACCGCCCAACCCAGGCCCCAATGCAGGAGCCAATGAATCACTTTCTTATAGTGATTTCGTAATGGAGGGGGGTGCGATAAAGAACGTACTCATCTTTTCAATGGAATCCAATTTGCAAAGACGATTCATTGCCCAAGGTGCAAACAAGATTTTCACCACGCTCTCTAACGAGTTCTCGAAAGCTCCGAGGATCGTTAGCTGTGAGCATACATGTCGCTTCTTTGAAGCGAAACTCCAGAAGGGCCAAGCAGTTAGCCCACACATTCTTGAGATGATTGAGAATGTCGAGAAACTGGAGGCACTTGGTTGCAAAATCGATGAGAAGATCGTCATAGACCGCGTTCTTCATTCACTTCATGATGGTTTTGCCCTTTTCATGGCAAATTACTATATGAATGATATGAAGAAGAGTCTTCATCAGCTCCACTCACTCCTTGTACAGACAGAGAGTGATCTGAAATTGAGTGGGAGTCTGAAACAGGACGTTCTCATGATTGCCAACAAGGGCAAAGGTATGGGCAAGGCTAAGGCCAACCTAGCTGTGGGGAAGCCAAAATTCAAAAAGTCAGGGCAAGGCAAGAGTGGGCCTGGTGAGTCTAGCGGTAGCTCACAAGGCAAGACAAAGAGCGATGAAGGTAACGTGGAGTGCCACCATTGCCACAAGTTTGGGCATTGGAGGAGGAACTGCCTCGTGTACCGTGAGGACATAAAAGCAGGCCGCGTCTCTCCTGTTGGTATGTCTTCTTCTTTTATTCATATGATTGAGATTAAACATGCAAGTTTCGGAACTTGGGTA
>JAIUZE010014250.1:0-14078 GCA_022085475.1 Heliosperma pusillum | reverse complement strand
CTGCTGGGCATCCCCATACATGCAAATGTTGAAGACTCGGTTTCCACCTTTTCCACAGTTCAAATGGTGTCTTTGAAACTGCCTTACTGGGAACCCGGTTTCCAACATACACAGCAGTCATAAGGGCATGCATCCACAACTTCATGGGTAAGTTGGTATTACTCATCATTGTCCTTACAGCCTCTAATAGGGTTCGATTACGCCTCTCAGCTACACCATTCATCCATGGAGAACCAGAAGTTGTGTACTGAGGGACAATACCCAAACTTTCATGGAGTTTTGCAAAGGGACCAGGATGTTGTCCTGATTCATCATATTTGCCATAATATTCACCACCTCTATCTGACCTTATGATTTTCACTTTCTTTCCTAATTGCCTTTCCACCTCCTTAATGTAAACCTCTAAAGCGTTTACTGATTGAGATCTTTCATGCAAAAGGTAAAGATAACAATAACGTGAATAATCATCGATAAATGTGATGAAATATTCCTCTCCGCTCATGGAGGGAACATCAAATGGACCACAAATGTTTGTATGTATGATTTCTAATAACGCAGTGCTTCTTGTGGACCCTTTCTTGGTGTGTTTGGTTTGCTTACCTTTAATGCATTCCACACGTCCAAAAATCCGTAAAATCAAGAGAAGGTAACATATTGTTTTTAACTAATATGTTCATTATTTCTCTTGAAATATGGGCCAAACGTTTATGCCACAAGAAGAAGGAACTTTCATTAGAGCCTGTATCTAGCCACCATGTATTAGAAGGAATTTCATCATAATTTGATTCGAAACGTACTAAAGCCAAAAGCTTATCCTTCTTTTCGAATCAATTCTCACGCTTTATGCAGTCTTGCTGAAAGTGCCTAGGTTTTCTACAGAAAAGGCAACTTTACTGCTTCTTAATTTCCTTCTTTATGCCAGTTGCAGACGGTTTATCAGAAGGGCTTAACTTAATGCCCTTTCTGTTTCTAAACTTACCTTTAGATTTCCCGCTTACATGATGCACATGATGTGCCTGGGGATAAGTTCAGACATAAGCCTTCCAGCTATCGCTTTCTCGGTAGTTTGAAAGCGTTCCTTAATGATTTCCATGTACTTACTGGCTGTAGTACAGCCTATCTCCGAAATGGAGGACTTAATGTTTAGTGCAGTGGTAATTCGTAAGAACTTTAAGCAAAGACTGTCATGTTATTGAGAGAGCTTTGCAACGGTACTGCATTATGAATAATGCTCAGAACATTAGGCTTTGAGTTTATCACACAATAGCCATTATGACTAAGACTTAAAACTTAAATGAGTAACTTATAAACATTCATTAGGCGATGTGTAGTATCGGTGGACAACCTACGCACGCTTAATTACATAATCAAGAATACTCTCTTTATTGAGTGTTTTACTTTAATGTTAGGTTACCTGTGGGTAAAACCTTAATACGAGTTATTTCACCCCATTAGATGCTTAGTCGGATATTCACTGCATAATTTGAGTCCACTGTGGTGAACATCAACATAATGTGAATGCCCAATTTAAATACATTATGAGATCTTATCGCGTACGAGATGAATTCACTGTGGTGAATTTCAACACGTCATAATGCGGATGTCTCCTTTAATCAATACTTAAGATATAATTAATATTCAATAAGAATGTATGTTTAGTCGGATATTCACTGCATAATTTGAGTCCACTGTGGTGAACATCAACATAATGTGAATGCCTAATTTAATTACATTATGAGATCTGATCGCGTACGAGATGAAATCACTGTGGTGAATTTCAACTTGTCATAATGCGAATGTCTCCTTTAATCAATACATAAGATATAATTAACTTTTAATAAAAATGTATGCTTAGTCGGATATTCACTGCATAATTTGAGTCCACTGTGGTGAACATCAACATGATGTGAATGCCCAATTACATTATGAGATCTGATCGCGTACGAGATGAAATCACTGTGGTGAATTTCAACTCATCATAATGCGAAGGTCTCCTTTAAGCATAGTAACATAATATTATGCGAGCATACAATGAAAACGAACAATAAGTATTGAAACAGCACGGGAAGACCTCGACCGAGTAAAACATCAGCTCGATCGAGTAGAAAATAAACTTAAACACCTCGATCGAGAACAACTTTAGCTCGATCGAGAATAAAACAAAGAAGAACCCCTCGATCGAGTACAGCTTTAGCTCGATCGAGTACAAGGCAAAACAAGACCCCTCGATCGAGTAAACAATAGCTCGATCGAGCAGGATCAAAATCATAAGGGCTCGATCGAGTAGAGCATTTGCTCGATCGAGCAGAAATAAAAGCATAAGGGCTCGATCGAGTAGAAAATTAGCTCGATCGATCAGAATTATAAACATAAGGGCTCGATCGAGTAGAACATTAGCTCGATCGAGCAACATCATTATTAAACAAGGCATCTCGATCGAGAAAGACTTTAGCACGATCGAGAACAAGGCAAAAGGGAACCACTCGATCGAGTACAACATCAGCTCGATCGAGCAGAAGCAAATCAGAAGAGACTCGATCGAGTAGGCAGTTAGCTCGATCGAGCAGAAGCAAAGCAGGAAAGACTCGATCGAGTAAGCAGTTAGCTCGATCGAGCAGAAGCATAAACAAAACGCCTCGATCGAGTGAGCATTAGCTCGATCGAGTAGGTTAGAAATCAGACGGCATTCATACGCATAATAAACATAATAATCATTCAAATCGAATTAGGCAGCGCAAAACATCATCATAAATAATCATCATAAATAAAATAAAACGAAATAATTCGATTAGGCAGCGGAAACGATCATCATAACAGGATACGCTATCAATCATGAGGGTATACAATAAATTATGAATGAATGTTACAACATCATGATTAAAACATTAAATTCATTCATAAAAACATAATTAGAACATTAATCAGAATTACAACTATAATCACAACCATGCTCTGATACCACATGTAAACATAAATTATAGAATCTTGATTAAAGCGATAATTACTGAAAGGTACTTACGTGGTGCAGCCATCAGATCTGATAATAAAGTTACTTGAGAAAGATAAATAATAAACCCTTATTGTTTTGCCTTCTCCTACCTTCCTTATTCTCTAATTCACTTTCTTTCTTGTGTGTTGGTGATATGAATGAATTAGGTTAAAGCACAAACAGGTGTACTTATATAGAGAGGTGGCAGGAGGGGCTTTATGGAATAAGTAGTCAGTTATGTAAATAGCCTGTAACTATTTACCATAATCTACTTAAACTAGGACTCCTAATAAAAACCCGAAACAATATATTTAACCATTATTAATTAAGGCAACTAATATCAGTAATTAGGTCCACACAATAGAGAATTAAATAATATTAATATAATAATTCTTACATTCTCCCACTTGGACCATATTACTGATTAAAACATAATGTCACACTTAATTATAACATAAGGCGCGTAGACGGTTAAATAAACACATAATGGGTTTATCTTAATTACCCTGATTATCCCTGAACAACTGGTTGAGTCATGGCGGAGACACTACTATAAAAGAGAAGTGGTCCTTCCATGTACTACGGACCAATCACTTAGAACAATCAGTCTGTACAAGGAGCAAACATAATCCCCAAATAATGTCCTTGAGGAAAAGGATCGATTCTGTTAATCGTGCAACATCAATGTATACAATAACAATAATACGATACAGAAAATTGTTCGGAAATCATCATCATAATAAAACATAAGTCGATTAATCAAAACATAAGTGTCATTATTACAAAGCACTAGCATGATCCAAACATAAACGAAAAAAAACCTTAATGATTATCCTCCAGACCAATATCAATAGCATGCTTCATAAATGTCTTTGTAGGTAATCCCTTAGTTAAAGGATCTGCTATATTAGCACTAGTCATAATGTGCTCAATTGACACAGTGTTTTTCCGAACTTCCTCCTTAACTGACAAGTATTTCATTTCCATGTGCTTTATTCCTTTAGAATACTTGTCATTCTTCGAAAAGAAGATCGATGCGGTATCATCACAATAAATTCTCAACGGCCTTGCATCATAATGCATAATGCTAAGCCCTGAAGGAGAATTCCGCAACCATAAAGCTTGAATAGTAGCCTCAAAGCACGCTACAAATTCAACTTCCATAGTGGATGAGTCAATAATTGTTTGTTTAGCACTTTTCCAGGAGATTGTTCCCCCAGCTAAAACAAACACATAACCAAAAGTGTTTTTCCTTGAGTCCACGCATCCTCCAAAATCTGAGTCATCATATCCAATAACCCATTTCAGGATTGGACTGATATCGACCCAACATACCTACTGCAAAACTTATGTCAGGTCTTGTACAGACCTGCGCATACATTAAGCTTCCAACCAGAGATGCATAAGGAAAGTTTTTCATGGTATTTCGTTCTAGCTCAATCTTAGAATACATACTTAAGTTGAACTTATCCCCTTTCTGAATAGGAACATCATTGGGATTACATTTTACCATGTTGAATCTTTCTAAGACTTTACTGATATAGACTTTCTGAGACAACCCTAATGTCCTTTGTGATCTGTCTCGAGATATTTCCACCCGGATCACATAGGACGCCTCTCCCATATCTTTCATCTCAAAGTTGTTTGATAGGAAATCTTTAGTTTGACGTAATAGTCCCAAATCACTGCTTGCTATAAGTATGTCATCGACATATAGAACAAAAAATGCAAACTTACTCCCACTGATCTTCAGGTATATACACTGATCAACAGTGTTTTCTTGAGACCCAAAGGAGGTAATGGTATTATGGAACTTAATATACCATTGTTGAGAAGCTGGCTTAAGTCCATAAATGGACTTCTTTAATATACAGACCTTGTCCTCTTTGTCATCAATAATGAAGCCTTCAGGCTGAGCCATGTAGACTTCTTCTTCCAAACTCCCATTCAAGAATGCCGTTTTCACATCCATTTGATGTAGCTCTAAATCAAAATGAGCTACAAAAGCTAAAATGATCCGTAATGAATCCTTCTTAGAAACTGGAGAGAAGGTTTCATTATAATCAATGCCTTCTTTCTGATTAAAGCCTTTAGCTACCAGTCTGGCTTTATGTCGTTCAATATTACCTGAGGAGTCGCGCTTGGTCTTAAAGACCCACTTGCAGCCGACAGCCTTATGACCTACTGGTAAATTGACCAACTCCCAGACCTCATTCTTAGCCATAGACTCCATTTCTTCTTTCATGGCATTAATCCATTTATCGGAATCATTACAATTCATAGCTTGTGAAAACGTAACCGGATCATTATCAATACTAATGTCAAATTCACATTGTTGTAGATACACATAGTCATCTGAAGTAGTTGGCTTTCTAGGTCTTGTGGACCTTCTTAATACTACTTCAGGGGCTGTATCAACAACTTCAGTGGCAATGTTATCATTCGGGAGTGGAGGGTCATCAACGTTAGGTTCCACAATATTGACTGGGTCAACATTATCATTATGTGGAACATCATCAATTGAAATTGGGGGCAAGGAAGCTGGAATTGCCACCCTAACTTCATTGACTATGACATCCCTTACCTGATCACTCCCACTAACTTCGCCATTCTCAAGGAATTTGGCATTTCCGGTTTCTACAATTCTTGTTCTGTGTGTAGGACAGTAAAACCTATACCCTTTAGACTTTTCTGGATAACCGATAAAGAACCCACTAATGGTTCTTTGATCGAGTTTCCTTTCATGTGGATTATAAATGCGTGCCTCTGCTGGGCATCCCCATATATGCAAATGTTGAAGACTCGGTTTCCACCCTTTCCACAGTTCAAATGGTGTCTTTGAAACTGCCTTACTGGGAACCCGGTTTCCAACATACACAGCAGTCATAAGGGCATGCATCCACAACTTCATGGGTAAGTTGGTATTACTCATCATTGTCCTTACAGCCTCTAATAGGGTTCGATTACGCCTCTCAGCTACACCATTCATCCATGGAGAACCAGAAGTTGTGTACTGAGGGACAATACCCAAACTTTCATGGAGTTTTGCAAAGGGACCAGGATGTTGTCCTGATTCATCATATTTGCCATAATATTCACCACCTCTATCTAACCTTATGATTTTCACTTTCTTTCCCAATTGCCTTTCCACCTCCTTAATGTAAACCTCTAAAGCGTTTACTGATTGAGATCTTTCATGCAAAAGGTAAAGATAACAATAACGTGAATAATCATCGATAAATGTGATGAAATATTTCTCTCCGCTCATGGAGGGAACATCAAATGGACCACAAATGTCTGTATGTATGATTTCTAATAACGCAGTGCTTCTTGTGGACCCTTTCTTGGTGTGTTTGGTTTGCTTACCTTTAATGCATTCCACACACGTCCCAAAATCCGTAAAATCAAGAGAAGGTAACATATTGTTTTTAACTAATATGTTCATTATTTCTCTTGAAATATGGGCCAAACGTTTATGCCACAAGAAGAAGGAACTTTCATTAGAGCCTGTATCTAGCCACCATGTATTAGAAGGAATTTCATCATAATTTGATTCGAAACATACTAAAGCCAAAAGCTTATCCTTCTTTTCGAATCAATTCTCACGCTTTATGCAGTCTTGCTGAAAGTGCCCAGGTTTCTACAGAAAAGGCAACTTTACTGCTTCTTAATTTCCTTCTTTATGCCAGTTGCAGACGGTTTATCAGAAGGGCTTAACTTAATGCCCTTTCTGTTTCTAAACTTACCTTTAGATTTCCCGCTTACATGATGCACATGATGTGCCTGGGGATAAGTTCAGACATAAGCCTTCCAGCTACCGCTTTCTCGGTAGTCTGAAAGCGTTCCTTAATGATTTCCATGTACTTACTGGCTGTAGTACAGCCTATCTCCGAAATGGAGGACTTAATGTTTAGTGCAGTGGTAATTCGTAAGAACTTTAAGCAAAGACTGTCATGTTATTGAGAGAGCTTTGCAACGGTACTGCATTATGAATAATGCTCAGAACATTAGGCTTTGAGTTTATCACACAATAGCAATTATGACTAAGACTTGAAACTTAAATGAGTAACTTATAAACATTCATTAGGCGATGTGTAGTATCTGTGGACAACCTACGCACGCTTAATTACATAATCAAGAATACTCTCTTTATTGGGTGTTTTACTTTAATGTTAGGTTACCTGTGGGTAAAACCTTAATACGAGTTATTTCACCCCATTAGATGCTTAGTCGGATATTCACTGCATAATTTGAGTCCACTGTGGTGAACATCAACATAATGTGAATGCCCAATTTAAATACATTATGAGATCTTATCGCGTACGAGATGAATTCACTGTGGTGAATTTCAACACGTCATAATGCGGATGTCTCCTTTAATCAATACTTAAGATATAATTAATATTCAATAAGAATGTATGTTTAGTCGGATATTCACTGCATAATTTGAGTCCACTGTGGTGAACATCAACATAATGTGAATGCCCAATTTAATTACATTAAGAGATCTGATCGCGTACGAGATGAAATCACTGTGGTGAATTCCAACTTGTCATAATGCGAATGTCTCCTTTAATCAATACATAAGATATAATTAACTTTTAATAAAAATGTATGCTTAGTCGGATATTCACTGCATAATTTGAGTCCACTGTGGTGAACATCAACATGATGTGAATGCCCAATTACATTATGAGATCTGATCGCGTACGAGATGAAATCACTGTGGTGAATTTCAACTCATCATAATGCGAAGGTCTCCTTTAAGCATAGTAACATAATATTATGCGAGCATACAATGAAAACGAACAATAAGTATTGAAACAGCACGGGAAGACCTCGACCGAGTAAAACATCAGCTCGATCGAGTAGAAAATAAACTTAAACACCTCGATCGAGAACAACTTTAGCTCGATCGAGAAGAAAACAAAGAAGAACCCCTCGATCGAGTACAGCTTTAGCTCGATCGAGTACAAGGCAAAACAAGACCCCTCGATCGAGTAAACAATAGCTCGATCGAGCAGGATCAAAATCATAAGGGCTCGATCGAGTAGAGCATTTGCTCGATCGAGCAGAAATAAAAGCATAAGGGCTCGATCGAGTAGAGCATGTGCTCGATCGAGCAGAATTAAAAGCATAAGGGCTCGATCGAGTAGAAAATTAGCTCGATCTAGCAACATCATTATTAAACAAGGCATCTCGATCGAGAAAGACTTTAGCACGATCGAGAACAAGGCAAAAGGGAACCACTCGATCGAGTACAACATCAGCTCGATCGAGCAGAAGCAAATCAGAAGAGACTCGATCGAGTAAGCAGTGAGCTCGATCGAGCAGAAGCAAAGCAGGAAAGACTCGATCGAGTAAGCAGTTAGCTCGATCGAGCAGAAGCATAAACAAAACGCCTCGATCGAGTGAGCATTAGCTCGATCGAGTAGGTTAGAAATCAGACGGCATTCATACGCATAATAAACATAATAATCATTCAAATCGAATTAGGCAGCGCAAAACATCATCATAAATAATCATCATAAATAAAATAAAACGAAATAATTCGATTAGGCAGCGGAAACGATCATCATAACAGGATACGCTATCAATCATGAGGGTATACAATAAATTATGAATGAATGTTACAACATCATGATTAAAACATTAAATTCATTCATAAAAAACATAATTAGAACATTAATCAGAATTACAACTATAATCACAACCATGCTCTGATACCACATGTAAACATAAATTATAGAATCTTGATTAAAGCGATAATTACTGAAAGGTACTTACGTGGTGCAGCCATCAGATCTGATAATAAAGTTACTTGAGAAAGATAAATAATAAACCCTTATTGCTTTGCCTTCTCCTACCTTCCTTATTCTCTAATTCACTTTCTTTCTTGTGTGTTGGTGATATGAATGAATTAGGTTAAAGCACAAACAGGTGTACTTATATAGAGAGGTGGCAGGAGGGGCTTTATGGAATAAGTAGTCAGTTATGTAAATAGCCTGTAACTATTTACCATAATCTACTTAAACTAGGACTCCTAATAAAAACCCGAAACAATATATTTAACCATTATTTAATTAAGGCAACTAATATCAGTAATTAGGTCCACACAATAGAGAATTAAATAATATTGATATAATAATTCTTACAAGTAAATGGGACCGTTTCAGGACTAGCTCACCAGCAAAGCAACAGCAGAGACAAAGAGATCCTCTTCAGAAGCAAAAACAATTGTTAGAAAGAAAAATTGCAACCCAACCTTTTCTATATGCGCAACTGTGCGGTAAGCATCTAATTGACAATCGTCCGGTAAAAAAGCTGCCCCACTTTCCTGGCCAACTTCAAGTTTTGGTTCTTTAGTTGCCAAATCATTGCTAGGCAAAAATTCTGCCCTTATCCCAGCTGCAGATAGGTGTTGGACTCGCCTCTTCAACTGATCTAGCTCAGCTTCTGTTCTACCAATTAACAAGCTCCCTACGGAGAGAGACCTACAGTCTCAAGAGGCTGATCACCAATTCTGATCTATTAAACTATTACATAAATAACGCGACATGCGCTGACTACTCGACTTTCTATGTCAAAGCTAGAGCACTATAACTACCACAACTGTCGATCACTTTGAAGTTTTTCTGTTTTATTCAGTTTCAACCATCAGACGAGTATCAAGGTTTAATACCCTTGCCAAATATAGCTTGTTGACGAAAGACGATGGTTTTTGCCACTGGCAGGGGCGTAGGGAGATCACATTGCACTATCTTATAATGTAGGGAGACTAGTAGAGTTCTGAATCATCCATCAACGAGGAGAAAGGAGACAGCACTACACGATCATGGTTAGGCACGTAGGCCCAAGAGTGGATAAAAACAATAACATCCTATAGTAGCAGATAAGGGATATGGGTGCAATGATGCATACAAGTGCATACCTGTTTTTTTCCAACCCAATGCTTCCAAGGGATCAATCCCTTGATCAAGTAGAGTGTGTGCCAACAACTGCCACAATTCTTGGCTTCTAAGTGCAAGATCCCATACAGCAGTACCAGGTGTCTTATGTGCCATCCATAAGTAACCCTGTCCTATAACACTAACTATGTCAATCAGCTCAACCATCTACTATTCACAAATACCATCTAATGTTGAACCTTAATATTCAGACATTATCGGCCCTGAGCAATGAAAAATTTGAAAGTTTTAGTTAAAGTTTTCTATTATTTTCTAGAAGTTAAGTTGGGTCGACTTCAAATTTTCAAGCTACTATGTTATTGTCAAGAAGCAATTTAAAATAAAAGCTTAAGCTGACGGTTGAAATCCCAAGATCGGTTTTATACTCTAACAGTACCAAGTGTATTTAGTAGGAGTTGGAGATAATACCAGCACCAGTAGCACCAGAGCACGGAACTTTGGCGTCCACGACCGCGACTGATAGATTAGTACGCTGCAGTAGCTCCCGTGCAATGCTCAAACCAATGATCCCAGCTCCCACCACCACAACATCAAAACGATGCGTTGCACTTGCACACACCTTCCAATTTAGTTTGCTAATCTTTCTACTCTTGTTTTTTATTGTTGCTCCCAATAATTGCTTTTTATGGAAGCAATTGTTAATGTTAATTGCTGAGCACCATAGTCGCCATTTTTGTCAAAGGGTGGCCTTTTTCCGAGTACTATGCTAAGACTTGCTGTGTGTGTTAAAGCTTGAGTACCTAATTTTTTAGTAAAAATTTCATTCAATCCTAGCGTACTACGTTAGGACTAAGGACAGTGGGACAGTGTGTTGATGTGTAAGAGCTTATCTTGGTTGTAGATTGATTGTGCTTTATGCCTGATTGACTAATTGACTTGGGTTGCATGGACAACCACACATGCCCTAGGTAGCACGAAAACGGACACGGACACGGACACGTGATACGGCATCTCGTGAAATTTAGGGCACGGGACACGACATTTAAATTTAATAAAATATATATTTTATAATTATAAATAACGTACAATTTTATTTTTATATTGGTATTTGATATTAAATGTAAATAATTCAAGGTAAAATTTGACTTTCACTATAACTTATTCTCATTTCCCACCTACTCATCTTCTAATCAATCTCTTTTAGTCTTTCAACCTGTCAGTCCTTGTTTATAAGTGTTCGTGTGTCCGACACGGGACGTCTAATTAAGAAGAGTGTTCGTGCTACCTAGCACATGCCAAACGAGTCCATCTAACCGCCTCCTATTCAAATTAGTATGTAAGGGTCGCTTTTGTTTCGGTCTACTCCGTATATTATATGTTTGGATCAAAGCAGATTAATTCTGGTTAGTTCAGTTTTAAAGCACGCTTTTGAAAGAGTTGTTATCGTGTCATTTCAGGCACAAATAGTCCGGAATTGGGTAATTTTTGGTTCAATACTTCAATGGTTTTGTGGGGGTTAAGAGAGTTTTTAATCGTATATTTGACTTAATAATTATTTTGGGACCGTTGCTTACTTATAAAAGAGTGTACGATAGACGGTCCTTAACTTTGCATATATCATGTGCCATATGATTTTAAAATGTTATTTTCGGCCATTTTGGCCAAATAGGATGATTTTTTAAAAAAAAACAAATTAGTCTAGCTAAAACAAAATGAAGAGAGTGAGAAAGCTAAAGAGAGAAATCCCCTTCTTCACTAAAAACCTAGATTTCCTTATGGCAAAAACTAAGAAAAATACAAATTTTAATAAAAATCAAAGCAATAAAAAGAGAGATGCTATTGGTTCTGCATCGAAATATAGGTTTGATGCTCTTAGATTGCTTGATGAGGAGAATCATGTTACGGAAGGGGAGGATGAGGAGCAGGTGGTTTAATTTTACCCTTAGATTTTCACAACACGATGAATATTATCCAAAAGGGGAGTTGTTTACAGAAAAACACGAGGGGACTTGGACGGAGTTTATTCGGAGGAAGAAGAATTGAAGAGTGATGATCTGCAAGTTTCTTCAAGTAGTTAGGCTAAGATTTCCTTAAACCTCACTGAGGCTGATGTGATTCCTAAGATAAATTTTTGGGCATCTTCATTATATGGATATATTCTGGGTGCTAATCCACCATGAAATGTTGTCTTAGGTTTTTTCAAAGCGTATTTGGAAGGATTATGATGTTGACAAAATCTCGTTCACGTCGAATGGAATTTTCATTGTTACATTCCCTTATGCTGATAAGATGAAAGAGATAATTAGTAGAGGTCATTTTATGTTTGACAATAAGCCAGTCATCATACATGAAAGGAAGCCTGATATTGATCTTATTAAGTATGATCTTAAAACTGTACTAATTTGGATTAAACTATAAGGATTGGATTTAAATTTTTGGGGATTGAATGCTTAAAAAAGATAAATGGTTTAGTGGGAGATTTTGCCTAGTGTGATGAACCTACACGACTCAAGCATTTCCTTTGTTGGCTAAGGTTCTAGTAAATGTACATGTTTGGTAATAGTTTCTTCTTTTATCCATTTTTAGTGATGAAATAAAAACGATAAAATACACCAGGTGTCCATTGAGTATGATTGGGTGCCTGTTAAATGTTCTATATGCCAAAGGGATTAACAATGCTATAAATGCAGAAAGAAGCATGCTCCCGTACGTTATTACAAAATAAGAAATTCTTTTTTTGGCAACGGTAATATATAGTCTTATACAGGTGGCATTTGACTCATTTGGTCAAATACACTTATTATAATAAAACCGTACACTAAAAGAAAATAGTAACTACATCAAGAAACCAAATAGTGTTGGTGGCGTACGGATCGATGAACCAATGAGTCTCCATCTTCTCTATCCTCTACATGACTTACGACCTCCGGGTACCAATGAGTCTCTTGGGCCACCGAGAGAGAGCAAAATGCACTTACGCCACTAGAGCGTAGAAATGAATGGTTAAATGTCATCCAAGAAGGTCGGCCTCAAATGAAGAGAAATCTCCTACACTTTGAATCACAATCCGTGTGGACAGGAACCTCATGGCCAAGAAAAGTGAGTAAATATATAGGTCGCAAAAGAGAAACCATTTTAAACAACCTCCTCACCAACGCCATCTCAAAAGGCCAACTCGAGATGGTCATAACACAAGTCGAATGTAAAGCTACCATGACCCTTATTAACACCTCCTCACAAAGGCTATTAGACCTTATTAGGATTAGTAATACGATAAGACTAGTTACCACCCCAGAGATTAAGGGACATGACACCCTTAACCAAGAGTTAATTATTAGCATAAACGGAAAAAGAGGAACGCTAAGAGCACACGTCATTAACAAGGTTGGAAACCACCACAACCAACCCCACCAACGCCATCACTCAACCCAAATAATCCTTACCCAAACAGATTCAACACCAATGACAAAATAGCAGCACCAATGTACCAATAAAGAAGAAAAGATCATGAAGACGCCAAACACTTACTTAACGCTCGAAGCTCAGAAAACAACCAAAGAACACTACCCACCAACCACGAACGATGAAAATCTGTGACACAACGTAAACCCCACAAAACACATGAAACTTGAAACCGAAAAACCGCACAAAACAGAAGTGACTCAGACTCGAATGTAGAGCCAGAAATGCTCCCTACGACAACAAGAGACAACAGAACCCGAGAGAGGACCCGACACCGACCCATAAAAAAAACATGCATGTCATCCATGAACCAATAGGTGGGGGAAGGGGGGAGGGAGAGGGGAACACCATATCAAATACATGAACATCCATACAAGGAGGAGACAAACCGAAGAAGTGAGGGAAGGGGCGAGGGGAGGGGGAAACACTTCTCTGGTACCTCCACGGGAGCAAATGACTGGATCACATGCCGAAGACAAGACCCTGGAGCTGCAACAGGAGTACATGATCAAGGCAAGACACAAACTCAAGACAACAACATCATTCAAGACAACAACAACAATACAGCCAACACCATGACTAGTTATGACAATGTTTTATTCAGTCCAAGTAACCACCACCTCATGCCAGCAAAAACAACACCACACCAGCCAGAACAAAGCCTAGCCATCCACTTCCCAAGACTTAGCCAAAACAACACACAGCCAACAACAAAAAAA